>VDFB02322763.1:0-209091 GCA_007258455.2 Sequoia sempervirens
AATTTCCTACCCATTTTTAATCCTGACACCCCAGACAAAACCCATGTCTTGAAATTTTCCAAATTTATCGAAAAACCATATTTTTGAGGGTTTTGATTTTTACACCAAAAATTTTGGAGGCCATAACTTTTGACTCGGGTGTCCATTTGAGTTGAAATTTGATGGGTGGTTGCGTTATGAGATAACGAGTGGATTTCCAACGGGTTTCTTTAAACCCGTTGGAACCCGTTTTGACCCATTTTTGGGGCCTCAAACTTTCATCTTGACCCTCAAAATCCAAATTTAGTGTTTTTTTCCAACATTTTGAAAAGTTGTTTTTGCTCATATCTCGAAATGCATATCTCGAATTTGGGATGTTAGTTGGAAAGTCTTCCTATCTCACTATTGGGTATTTCTTGGAAAAAATTTGGACTCTCAAAAGTCTATCCATGAGGTTTCCTAAAATGGCAAAATTTGACAATTTTTGAAAATTGCCAAATCGGGAAAAATCTAATTGTCCACATCTTACGCCCTTTAAACCCCAGAACTCGGTGTAGAATCAATCCAATCATATCCTTCAATCATCCTAGTCTTCAATCCAATCATCATCGAGGCTTTAATCTTATCCCAATCGAGGCTTCACGAATAGCCCCTAATTTGGGCTTTACCGTCCATATCTTGGAGTCAGATCTTTGGATGTCAAACAAAGTCTTAGATCCCTCCCTCCATCTTCTTCAACTCATCCTATTCATCCATTCTAATACGTCCGTTCACCGATACATTGTAACCATTCATCTATTCGAACCTTCATTGATCATCTCAACCTTCGCATCAAACCTCTATCATCTCAGAGCAATACGTTCCGACCTCTATCATTTTCAAGCTCTCATTCCATAATCTTGATCAATGGTTTGCTCATTCTAAAAATCATTCCACACGATTTCCCACATGCTAGTTCAGAATAAGAATCGAGTCCGCCTTCCTGGTGGGGGCATCTGGTCACCTTTTCCTCATCCAAATCCTTATCCCTCTATCTAATCCACCCAAACAATCCTTTTCCTCCCCCCATCCTCTCCCCTCATCCCATCTCATAATCCCTTGTCATTGGTATCTAGCTATAGGCTCTTCCCCATGCAACCCAATGTCATCTATCTTATCGTCATCCTTCTACTTCTTTTTCTTAGATCTTTTTCCATCCCCATCCTTTTTTCATCATCCATCCCATCTCATCATTCGACATTTTATCCCATCATCCTCAGCCCACTTCATCTTTGATGATTTTGGATAACTATCCATCCTTGAGGCTTTAGTGATCATCACTATCCTCTAATCCAATCCAATCCAACAAGTCTATCTTGTCCCATCGTGTCGGTCCAATCATTTATCCCCTTATCTAGGGTTATCTCATCATCTTTCATCCATCACTGGCCTTCTGTCGAACTACGTTGCCCCTATGCTTTCACGTAGGCAAGGTCGATCATTTGATCTACCCTCAGGGTTCCATCCATCATCGATCTATATTGTCCACTTTTCTCCTATTCTCCATCCTATCTTGGTCATCCATTGAAGTCTCCATCATCGTCTGTCATCAGCCTTTTGTTGAACTATGAGGGCACTGCGCTTCCACGTAGGCAAGGCTAATCTTTGATTGGCCCCCGAGCCCCTAGGTCACTAGGATGTGTTAGTCTCCTATCTTGTGTCAGTCTTGTGTCATGTCTCTTGTGTCGCGTCGTCAAGCTATTCCCTTATCTAGCTGGATCTTAACAAATGAGATTCACTTGTATCATCAAATCCAATCAGTTTTGAATATCCTGCGTCATATCAATCTTTTAATTTAGTATCCATCATCGGTCTCAACAGGATGCATCCTTCCTAACAGACCTCATCAATCCCATCCAACCCCTTGATTGATCCTATGGCAAAGGACGTTTGAACTTGATTGTGATCTTTTGATGCTTTTGGCTTTTGTTTATCATTTGAGCTCCCTATCATCACTTGTCATGGTCACCTTGATCCATCATATCATGGTGTGCTTTGACTAGTCACCATAGGGGTGTATGTTGATCTTTTGTTTGTCTTCTCAGTTGTCCCACGTAGTACCCACCCAAGTACCCACCAAGATCCCTGAGGTCTTGTGTTACGCTGGGGCATCCTTGTGTGCTTGTGGTTATCCCAATACCTGGCCTGACCAAGGTCACCATGACTTTGGGGTGTTGGGATAGCCTTCTTGTTTGTTATGTTTGTTTTATGCATTAGAAACTAATCCGCCTTGGTTCTTCATACCTTGGTGTCTTGTGTCTTATGCTATAGCAAAAATTAGCGCTCCGATGATGGCAAATTGCATGTGGATTTCATTTCCCCCCATCCATCCATCTTTCATCACGCTCCCCTCCCAATCTTCCATCACATTGCATCATC
This sequence comes from Sequoia sempervirens, assembly GCA_007258455.2. Classification (NCBI taxonomy): domain Eukaryota; kingdom Viridiplantae; phylum Streptophyta; class Pinopsida; order Cupressales; family Cupressaceae; genus Sequoia; species Sequoia sempervirens. The sequence continues at coordinate 2,398 of VDFB02322763.1, forward strand.
TTCTTCATCCCCCTTTGCATCATCTCATCCATTTCAAGAGCCCACCCGTGTTCTCTTGAACCCGCATGTCCTCTCGAGGGGGCATCTTTCATCCCTAACTTTCATCTTTACCCCCATCATCTTCCTTCCTAGTCACTTCTTTGAATGACTGGGGCATCTTTTCCAATCTAACCATCTTCTTTTAGGTTCTATGTTTTAACATTCTTTGAAATGATCCTACTTCGTAACACCATCTCAAAGAGGGGAAAAATGTAGATGTCTAAATTTGGACACTTAATTTATCCAAATTTATCCCCTTTAATTAACATCCTTAAGTTCTTCTAATCCCTAAGGTATTTAATCAATAATACCTTATCTCTTTAATCCTCCTTTCATCAAATGAATTAAATAAATATCACATTTATTTAATTCCTCTTATGTCACATCCTCCATCATTTCTATCTAATCTTAATCCTTCTTCTAATCCCATCATTAGGATGTGCACATACCTAATCCTTGATTAGGATGTCGCATCCTCCAACCAAGTTGGCCTCTAATCTCTCTTAGCCACCTAACCCTCCTCTAATCCTTCATTACTCTTCCCCATGTGATTTTTGACTTGTCATCAAGTCACATGTGGAATCTAACTCTCTTCTAATCTTCATTAATCAGTCTAATCAAGTGCTTGCACAATCCTAATCACTTAATTGAGTCAACCCTATTAAATGCTTTTCTTTTTTGACAAGGCACTCCACTTCCCCATGTGAATTTTTAATTCACCTTTTAATCCCCCAAGGCACCCAAAAGGAATTTTTAATTCCTTCACTTCTCCCCACATGTCCTCTACTTATTCTTTATTCTTTCCCATCTTCCCATGAGAATATTTGAGGAATTTTTAATTCCTCACATGTCCTCTCACCCACATGGGGACAAGGACCTCCTTTATGAGGAGATCTTGTCCAATCCCAAGGTACTTTGTACCCCCCTCCATGTCATATACCATCCTTCCACCTCATGTCCACTTCACCTTTTAGGGCTACATCACATGCCACATGTCAAGATGTGAGGGCTTGTGAGTTCTCAACTCACCTTAGCCCTACATCTTGATATTTGGTGGCTCAATCTCAACTGTCCATCTCCTCTAGGAATTCTCAAAATTCCTATAAATACCCCCTCTTTTCTCTCATTTTGGAGAGATCATTTTGCTAGCCAAACTCTTACAGTTTTGTTTCTCAATCTACACTTAGCCATTTTCATGCTTTCGTCCATTTCCATCCATCTTCACATCATCATCTAGCTTGCATCTTGCCATCCAAGGAGCATACACATCAAAGACCGAAGGGCCAACCAAAGGATCGATTCGACGCAAGGTATAGAGTTCCATTTTGTTGCTTTCATCTTGTGTTGTTTCCAACTTAGGCTAATTTTGAGGTGTAGGTTGTTTTGGTGTTTATTTGCACTCTTTCACTTGTTGCTTGTCTTCTAATGCTCCTTTTTGACCTATCACACTATTAAAATCTATAATTAGAAAATATGGGTGATAACACATACATAATGAGTGTGAATATTTGATATGTGCACCATTAAGTATGTGAAATGCATATGGCAGGTTACCTTTTACAATTTATTATCATATGTAATATTGTTTCAATATTAAGACTTAAATTATTACTATATACAAAACATATTGCAATGTTTGTGTGTTTATACATTATAACAATGATGATGGTGTATGCAATGGTAATTAACTTCATAAAAATCAATAATTTTCTTATGACAATTTGATTGCAACAATAATTGTCTAGGTTGAGGGTTGATACTTGGCTGACATGTTCATGTTATTATAATGCCCCCACTCAAGGAACTTTGATTTATCTATGTATATTTGTATCATTGGGTGATGCACATAAAATAATGAACTTGGTATCTAAATTTATATTAGAAATTTCTATTGGGTTTGAAATGGCTAGGTTATATAAGATTGAGTAGCCTATTATATTTGTGAAATAGATTTCCAATATGCATGTCATTGGCATGGTTGTGTAGGATCAAGGTTTCTCAAAGGGATTTGCATTGTTTGTGATGGTTATTATCAATTATAGATCTATGTAAATTTTTGATAATCTCTTACTCATGACACACTACAATGTTTGTGCTTTTGCACAGTATGTCAGTGGTAATGATACGTAATAATATTACAAATTTATGACTTGAAATATTGTTATACTTGTACAAATAAGTTGAGTTGTATAAGACCTAGAAAATGATTATATATAGTGGATTTGGATGATAAAATTAAGTCACTTTGATTAACACAAAGGATTGGGCACAATGGCCAATAGGTGATGTTAAAACAAGACAAGCGAAACAATAGGTAGTAAATTATATAATTAAAAAATTATAAAGTTTTGAAATGAAGTAAAGAAGAAGGTATATTGTATTATAAACATGTTACTATACCTATTTTGAGTAAGGAAAAACATTTAATGCTACAAGTTAGGTAAATTAAATGGATTTTTTAAAAAAATTCTCATTCTTCTTGAAATTTCATGTGTAACTAAACTAATATAGAATCCAAGTGTTTTTTTATACTAAATTATTATATAATCAATAATTTAGGTACAACACTAAATAATGATCTCATCATACCAATATAGTAGTTGAATATATTTTATATTTTATGAAAAAAGAATATTATTACACTTTATACCCACTAAAATGGTTGTTTTAGATCTTTGTGAATGTACCATGCATCAACATAATTATATAAAACATTTGGGCATAAAAGCATACTTATAAGGGGTGGTTATTTCTCTAATGAACTATCCAAGAAACAAGCCTAGAAAAGATAGTGCTGGTTATTTTTTAAGAACCAAACTGATCTCTAGACATACCTATGGATTTTTCCATTTCCAATTATCAATAATACTAAAGGGATTGGCCAACGAATATATAGAGGTTGCTTAAACTTCTATTCCTACTCTTTGGGCTCTGTGAAACCCGAGAGGGTGATCCCACAATGTATACCTAAAAACCTATTACAATTGCAACCAAATACATTGTTAATATTAGATATCTCTCATGATATCACTTAATAGCAACATTAAATAAGTTGGTAGCTTATCGTGCTAATGTTATATAAGTTGATTATGAGAGAGAAAACACCTAAAAAAATGAGTAACAACAGTGTTCCTTTTGAAATTTTATGGTTAAAAGATTGATTAGTAATAAATCAACATAATAAATGTAACACTAATATCCTGCATGAACTAGTGTCTTTATCCAGATCACAAAGTCAATATCATTTAACATAAACAGGTAACAATTCAAACAATAACACATATAATCCCAAGAAATCTTGCATTACAATACTTCTATGACTCCAAGATTATTACTTCTTACAAAGATCCTAGCACATAGTAATTATAAGTTATCACTCTCATATAAGCATTTACATCAATTCATTGAATTGATAGGAAAACATGAAACTGAACATCCATCAGATAATGACAGAGACAAATGAAGGAAATCCTTGACTTCTTTCAATCATAACTTATAACACACGTACAAGGAGAGAAAATAACCATGAAACCAATATTAATATATATCATAAAATGCTATACCATTATCAGTCTTACATGCATGAGTATGAACTCCAAAATGAACTTAAAAAAAACACCCTAACACTTGCTTCGTATTTTCTTGATAACACTAACAATATCAACTCAAAATTTTCTAACTCTCATACTTTTGGTCCTGAATTCCTTCTTATAGAGATGAAGGAACAAAACAAATAAACATGAGGCAGAAATATCCTCAAATCTTCGTGGAAAATAGGTCCCACCTTAAAAGACATCATTAGTTTGTTACAATAGTCACAAGATATTCTCCATGTGTTCCAAATGCCAACTGTAAGGAAATCAAAACAACAAAATTATGAAGCAAGGCAAAGAAAATAGAAAAATGTCAAAAACTGTTTAATCCACAATAGCACCACATGCTAATCACTTTGAGTGGGGAGATAATAATATTTTCCTGTTTTATCAAAACCCTAATATGTACTATTTTTCAGGCTATGTATTATTCTTCTCCCATCCATTATTCTTCTCATTCACCCTGTATACTTTTCCAACCAAACATTGTACTCCTCCTCAGTGGGCCATTTGACATTCAATAAATCCTGCACCTTAGTAGTATACTGGGAGTACCTTGCATCAATTAAAATTCTGGCTTCCTTAACAAATATATCCATTTTTTACTCAATTTCTACAATCATATCAATGTTTGAATTGAGCAAGAGGTAATCAACGACAAATAGATGCATCATAGAAGCATCAAGCAATCCTCCCAAATCTTCCTTCTAGGTGTCAAACGAATGTAATTCACTCTTAAAATTCAATATTTGAGGCATGCCATAGTTCTCCATTTCCTTGAATATTTTCAACTTGCTCTAGAGCTGCATTCCCAATTTTCCATGGAAAGTTGTTACCTCATTTACTGATTCAATAGTCTTCAAGATGTCAAGAATATTTATGGGTGCCTCAGGATCTTATTCTACTTTTGGAATCATCTCTTTTATAGCACTCACTCTAGTAATCCAATTGTTCCACTCATTCCTAAAGGCTTCTTGTACTTGCAGATACTTTGTATTTGCCTCATGAATGTTTTTATACACGGCCCATGCTTCATTAGCCTTATGAACCAACTTGGTTACTCTATGCTCGAGCACATCCCTAAAAATCTCATTGGACACCTTGACTATCTCTAATTTAGCCTACTTGACATTTTCCTCTTCAGTAGTTAACTTTCCTTTTAAATCATCAATTATGATGGCCAAAGTTTCTCTATCTTGCTTAGACATATCAAAGGAGGAAGAGGGAGAAGGATGAGTCACTATCTTTTGGGTAGCTTGAATGGTAGCACTCATTTGACTCAATTCATTCAATGCCTTATTATATTCCTTGACCAAAGATTCATATTTCTTTTGAGAAATATGTGTAGTATCCACACTAAGCATTGCAGCATGTGCAGTTAATTTAGCTACCTGGATAGGGGTTATGTCAGTAGCTCTTTTGACCACTAGTGAAACCATGACTTCTTCAATTGGCCTAGCAACCTCATGTTTGTTACTATTAAGTGCCATAGACCAAATTGCAAGGGTATGCAATTTTGGACTATACCCAGAACCAAATACTTTATTCTCAAACTGATCTTCAGATATCAGAGCTTGAGGATATCTTCTAATTGCATCATAGGCAATGGCAGTTGTGATGCTACACCCTGGTAATAGCATAATTCCACTATCCTTGACAATTCTACGAGCTTCAATAGGAGTAATGGCTGCAATTTCAGCCTTAATATTTTCTTCTTTTGCTTTCTCAGCTTCTTCCTGATAGGAAGGTTCAACATTGGCTCAAGCTACTTCCAACCTCTCTTTTATTTCTTTACTTCTTTGTTGGATCATAAATTCCTGAAACTCTTTGGTCTGCAAAAATTTATCATCAGCCAAGAACTCATCACACTCCCTAATCCTAGTATCATCATCATTTTCTCTATCATAATGCCACTGGACAATCCTATCAGGAGGAACATCTGAACTATGAGTTTCTTCAATATGGGGAGGAGGAAATTTATGCTTAACCTCTTCATTTCCTGGCACATGTTCTACTACTTATTCCTCTCCAACCTCCTGAACATCTTCAAACCTCTCTAGGATATCCATAGCTTGTTGCTATTGTTGTTGCTTTAAAAGGATCTAGGCCCTACCTACAACCTCCTTTACTTTTAATTTAAATTGACCAGACTGATAATCCCTTATCATAGCAAAGTCCCTCTCCAAAGGTTTTACAATTTCATTGTATGGACTGATGTAGAAGGAATTCCTTTTCATAATCTTCTCCTCAAGGTTTTTCATAGTTGTCCACTCCCTTTTCCTAGCCATAACAACCTCATCACTTGTTAGGTTCCCTAGTGTGTGGTCAATTTTAGAGGGTGATAAATATGTAAAAAAAAAAAATCAAACACACCAATAGAACATTATATCAAAACATAATTTAAATGAAAATAAACACAAACCCTTTCTTCTATCTTTGATGTCATCCTATCGTCCTCTATCTCCAGTGTTTTTGTTGATTCCAGCTGGCTCTCAGATCTTGGGCTAGGCTTCAACAAATGGTCTTCCTAGAGAACGAGATTGAATATGAATGCATGGTATGCTATGCTAAGACATGATTATGCTGATACTAAACATGATTGTTGAAATGAAAGATTACGATATTGATAAAAACTAACAACAATGCTAGAATGCTAGAAAGTAATTAAATTCTAATGCACAAGCGTTGTGTGTTCTCTGTCGTAACCAATGCTTGGATTCTCAAGGGTTTTTATAGAGTTTTCGAAAGATTCTGATTGGCTGATGTGATCAACGACTATGAAAATTCTTGGCAGATCGAACGGTCGAAGATGGATAAGACTGGAGAGAAAAATAGAAGAAAATAGAAAGCAAGCTTTGTTTTCTTTTTTGAAAAAGAGATAAGATGAGATGATAAAGATGAATTGTAAAAATCATCTTTTTGTGAGATTATGGAAAGATTTTGAAGATAAATAATGAATTATGAAATTCAATTATTTATTTATGAGCCACATGGAAGATTTTTCTTAATTAATTAAATCATTTAATTAAGATTTTGAAGAATAATGGAGGATTTCATAATTAAATAAAATATTTATTATGATTTGAAAAGATATGGAAGATAGTTAATTAAATAAAGATATTTAATTAAACTTTTAAGAAATGTAAATGAAATTAATTAAATAAAATATTTAATTATGATTTGAAAAGATATGGAAGATAGTTAATTAAATAAAGATATTTAATTAAACTTTTAAGAAATGTAAATGAAATTAATTAAATAAAATATTTAATTAATTAGAAGAAAGATTTGAATAGGAGAAAGGAAATTAAATTCAATTAAATCAAAGATTTAATTAAACTTAAATGTGATAATTAATTTAAATAAATAATGATATTTATTTAATTAATTAAGTGGACTTAAGAAAGTGGTAATTAAATAAAATGAATTTATTTAATTAAAGTGGAGGAATAAAGTGAATGAACAATATAATTAAATTAATTAAATTTAATCATATGTAGAGAACTTTAGAGAAATTAATTAAATAGTAAATATTTAATTAAATGTCAGGATTAGACATGACCAATTTTATGCATATACACAGGTAGTACATCATCTTTATAGAACAACTCATGATGAATGATGCCTAAGTTCTTTTGTTTTCTCTTTTTAGCCACAAATCATTTTGGATCAAAAATTATAACCCCATCTATAGGCATTCTGAGATTATTTATCATAATGCCCAATTTATCATACCCTTGAAGGGCAGTGACCTTAAAATAAGCAAAAGAGCATTGGGGGAATAACACAAAGCCTTTTCTGTCTTTTCTGAACATTTCAAAATCCATGACTTCCATTTGCCACATGAACTCCATGAAAGCCAACCTATGTGAGACATACAAGGGTAAGCAATGGGGCACCACTTTACCTCCATAAACCCTAATCAAAGAATATTAAGAATGTAAGAACCAATCAGCCCAATTATGTGTGGCTGTAGAACCTGGTACATCCATTGGGCACATAACATTCCTAATTTTTGGAGAAAGCCTTAATCTAGGTGCCACACCCAATGACTCTAAGATACCATGTCTTATAATATTGGAAAACAAAATGTAGTTAGAATTGGAGCAATCCTGATCCCAAATATATGTCCACATTTGCACAGGGATGGCCTCATTTTCATTGTTCACAATCCTTAAATTCAATTTTCTTTTCCACTCATATAATCCCCTTCCCATAAGAGCATGTGCATCAGTAAGGAATAATGAGGGAAAGATAGAGGGAGTGATCCCTTTTTCAAATTAAGAAATTCCTCATGCATTTGTTGGGCAACAAAGCTAGCATAATCGAAACCAGTGTTTCGATTATATTCTTGTATATCTACAACCATCACCAACAAATTAGGGGTTATTCTAACCTCAAAATACTGAGCTAGCACCTAGTTTAGACAATAGTAAGTGTTCTTGAAATAGTCTTCAAATTCTTCACACTCAAAAGGCTCAACATCTTGAACAGTGAACTTTTTTCTGTTCCTTCTATGTCGCACTAGTATTGATTCTTTATATGAAAATTTCCACTTCCTTGATATTCAACATACAAGTCAACATGCTTGAACTTTGCAGTGTAATTGGGATTCAACCCAAACACATCCAAAATTTTATCCTTAGTTACCTCCAGAATCATATCACCATTCTCACTCTTGATTTTCCTGTTAGTAGGGTCATAGTGCCTTGCTAGCTCCATCATTAAGTCAACCTCTACAAACACATTTGGAAGTACTAGCTTTCCCAGGTTCAACCCCCACAAGAAGCATGCAGGCTTACTGAAATTTAGCCTGTTGAAAGCATAGTTAAACAATTTCCATCTACTCTAGGGCTGGGGTTTCTCACCAATCTCACTAGCATCACCCTCAACCTAGTAGTAACAACAACTTGTCTTGTGGGCCTTTTTCCAATTCGTGAACCTCCCTCTCTGATACCTCCAAAAGTCTCTTGCATGAACTTTTATGTTTCCTTCTTTGCACTTCTGGATCTTGTGGATGCCATGGGAGTACCAAGCAAAGGGTTAGACACAACTACTGGTTTGGGCTTGGCTTCAGCTGGAACATGCTGAGTTTTAGGTCTTTTGACCCTCTTTTGTTTTGGTTTCCTTTTAGGTCTAACACTAGACTCACTAGGCTCTGGGTCACTCATGCTTATAACACAAATGAAGGTTAGGGTTTACAATTTCTTATAGCTAGACAAAACCCTTCACAATTATGACAAGAAAAAACTCAACTTCTGAACAAGACAACCTTCCCCACATTTTAGACAATGCTCAATTATTGAATTGAAAGCACCAGGACAAAACTAAATTGTATTTTCCATCAATTTTCTTATCAGCTATCACGGGTGTTCATCCTACCACTTTAATTAATAAGAGGTATCAGTTTTGTTTACTCGGATAAAAGCCATGCCATCCTTGTTGCAGATAATCTCTGGAGTTTTCATCACAAATTCTTCGGCCTCTAGTATTCCTCCCGCTAGCCAGTGAACTAGGACGCACAATAAACCAGATATCTTCTTTCAATTACAGCCGAGAGGGGAGCATGTGACCATTAATATTTGATAGTAAGCTCACGCGAGCGAACTGACAAGTAGCCGTTCAGTTTTGAACCTTGATTGTTGATCCTTCAGCTTTAAAACTGTATCAATGGTAGATAATCCATCTTGCTACTTTTCTTTATGCTTTATACGAAATCCTTAAGATTTTGACACGCTGCTTCTTCATGTAGCAGTTGTTGTCAATCGCTAATTTACTTCATTCTTTTTCATCTTTATCAGCGATGTAAGTACCTTATGCTACAAAATCTTGACCCTTAGATCAATGGTTGGACTCTTGATCATCCTCATCTCCATCGCTCCTCACTAATTTCAACTTTGCACCTTGACTCCAATCAACGACAAGAGATGCAAGCACCACAACACCACAGTTTCACACGTACACCTGCATAGCAATAAAATACATCACAAATAGAATGTAGCCAAATTAGAGGGAGAAAATTCCTCATAAGAGACCATATCGCCCATCGCTAATCATGACCTTAGCACTCAAAAAAAATCTGTGAGGTGCAATACAACTGGGAACTCATAATCTCGCTCATCGCTAATTACAAATAATCCCTTTACAACACATTGGCGATGGGCGATGAAACTAGGGTCATGAAGTGAGAAGTCATCGCTTATCACTATTACAACCTTAAGAACTCAAAAATATTAGTGATAAGTGATCCTTTAAGAACCTCTCTCCTCGCTAATCATAAAAAGGAACTTAGAGAACAATTAGAGATGGGTGATACAATAGAGATATCACATCATCGCTCATCACTAATTTAAAACACATACCTTAAAAGTGATTGACAATTACCGATAAGGATACAAGGCTGACTAAACTTAAATTAACTTTTATGCACATGCTCAATAAGTTTTTATGATGGGAGGAACTTCCTAGGACGATACGATAGATTAAACAAAAGCTCAAGAACCCCAAAGTCATGACATTGCTTGATTTTTTGAACTCATGATGAGGAAACCGGCTGCCTAATAGAGGGTATTAAAATAGTGACCGGTAATGGGCAATAAGAAGTCAACAACCAAATAGAGTGCTTAATTGATTTCAAAGGAGCATAATTGCAAAAACCCTCCTAAATGCAACAAGGGTTTAAGATGGAACATTGAGAATTAAGGTTCCATTAGATAGCTCGTATTTTTCTTAGAGAATTTATTTATAACATTTAATTATACAATATGTTCAAGATTTTAAAATACATCTGTCACAATTAAGTTTACAAACAAGAAAAACACATAGAACCTAGGGTGGTTGTGTGCACATAAAACACAAACGAAGCTTATAATACTTAGATATTTTCTCAAAAGCTTCTTGTAAATACATTTCAAGTGTATCCTAGAATAGTTTCATTTCATGAGATGACATATATCTTTAAGGCATTTTATAAAATAATTCATATGATTTTCCTATGCATTCACATTTTACATACATGTTTACCAAGGTAGTTGCAACTACGCCTTCCGAAAGGAATTATGTCATTGATGATTTGATTGATGTCCATACCATATTTCAAAGCTTCCATTTTGGCACAAGAAAGAAGGAACCCTTGAAGGTAATCTATCGAGAAAACCCCTTTAAAATAAATTTACAAGTAAATGGAACCCTTGAAGGTAATCTATTGAGAAGAACTCGAAAGTCCACTGCCCACTACTACTAGTGAAAGAGAAAATATTTTTTGTTTTTGTGACCTATATGTTGGTTGTAACAATTGATGATGACACATTGGCACAAAAAATTAAATAAACATGGTAAAAAGGAAATAATAAATCTAGACAAACCTTTAACTTTTTTGCATCCAAATGATTATATGTCGAGAGACTATATTCTCTTGACAAGAAAGTTGCACCACTAGTTGTTGAATCTCTTTAGGCTTAGAGTTATCAGGGTGTGCTTTGATAGACATGAGAAGAAAGATCCATGACCATTCTACTACAAACAAAATCCAATACAACCAAAAATATTAACACGTTGGCTTGTGAAATAAGTGAGTGAGAGAGGGAAATTCAAATAAATGTAAATTTTATTTTCCCATAATTTTTAAAGCACACTAGTAACTTCGTGGTGTCAAAAGTGGGGTGCATTACAATAAGGGATTTTTCCATAATCCCTAACTAAAAAGTGTGTACACTACAATAAGGGATTTGTCCATTACAATAAGGGATTTGTCATTAGCTAAAACGTATGTACACTTACCTTCTATGAAATGGGTATGAGTTCTATTATAAGGTCATTGATGCATGGCACTAGCTATTCTCCCTACAAAACAATATAGTAAGTCATAATAAGATATCATGCCCCATCCCCCATATTATGGCATGATGATGAAAAATTAGATGGATGAACAGACGTTTTGGACCATGTTTTTTACTAAGCTTGCATGGCCTCATATGCTAAGAGTTTTAAAAATGTTGATTTTTTTTTAAATGGCCCCATATTTTGGGACTTTTAAAAAACATCACGAGTTTCAAAAAATGATGGATAATAAGTTAACAAAATTTATAATAGTGAATTTTAAAGATAAACATTTATTAAATAAAAAAAAATTAGTTATTATATTTAAATAAACAATAAACATATTAAAATATTATTATTCAAAAATTAAAAAAATTGAAATAAATGATAAACATTATTTTAGTTTTTAAGTAGAAGAATTAAATTATTTTCTTTTAGTTTATCCTCATGGAATAAACTATTGGAAAAATCAAATCAAATAATTGCATAGTGTTGAAATGATCTTATATTAAATTTAATACTATAATTTTTCCTGTAAAGTTTTTAGATTCTATCTCAAATTTTATCTTAAAGAATATTTTGAATTATTCCAAATATATTTTAGAAATTAATATTAAAGAAAAAATATATTTAATTAATATTTTTTATTTTTATCTATCCAAAAATTTGTTATATATATATATATATAAACATTTACTTAATTGTAAAATATATACATATATATAGATTAATCAAGAAGAAACAAACAAGGGAGAAGATTATCAAAAGTTACAAAATTAGTAACAAGAGTGAAGGTGAGTTCTTCAATCCTACTATAAGAATCAATTAGTTTTATTTTCAATTTAATCAAATTGTATAAATATATGCATGTTTTAGTTACTTTTAAGTTTATAATATTTTGAATAAAATATTATAATTTTTATTTCAAATTTGAATCTAAATTTTAAATTACTTTATGAAATTTTAATTAAATAAAAAAGAATGTTAATTAAATTACAATATAATATTGAAGGACAAAACTTATTGAAATCAGATTTAATAGTTTAATTCAATTTAATTTAAGTATTTATCAATTAATAGTTTAAATTTAATATTTTAAAATTTATAATTGAAATAAATTTAAAAAATCATAATTTAAATTAAAGTAATTGAATTTAATAGTTTCTTTAAGTTTAAAATATAAATGTTCTCCCTAACAACATGCTAAGTGGTGGCAAACTTTGTCGCAAAATGCAATATGCCAAAAAAATTATACCCATCGACCTGTTGGGAGGGGCAGGGGTGCAATAAAACACAAAGTCACTGCTGTGATAGGATGACAGAGCATAAAAAACACATAATATGCACAGAGGCAGCGAATCGTTAGCAAGTCAAAACAGACATAAATTAACTTTGCATATATTCCATATTTGCTTCGTAATACAAAAACTTAGAGGACATGCTCTGTTTACACTGCAAAAATAAACTTAAACTAACTTGGACAAATGTCCAATACAAAAGGTGCTACACTCATACTGAAATATGTAAGCTACTACAATCCTGTAGCTGCGGCTGACAATGTGTTGTGCTGCTACTATTACTGATTCTGTACTGAACATTCTCCACTTCGTCTGCTACTACAGGGTCTTCACTTCAATACCAAAAAATTTTTACTTGCTTACTTTCAACAGTTGCAAAGACATTCCTTTTGTCTTGTATTCTTTCAAGCTGATGAGAATGAGTGCTTAGTTTCAAATTTCAAATTTACCTAATTTCATTAATTGTTGCAGGTATGTTGTGGTTGTTGCAAGCCCAAAAATAAGCACTCCTTTTCAAATTCAAAAATACCTACCAAAATTCAATGTTGATGATATACATTGGGGCAAGCTGATGGTCTTCAGCTGACATGGAGCTGACTTGGACAAATCTACTGACTGTAGAATATTATATTCCAACACTCCCCCTTAATCTGTAAGTCAGCTATCAATCTATTGATTCCTTCCGGAGCTGATCTCCGAAGCTATCCAAAATGCCAAGCCTATCTCTTAGGCATTCAAAACTATCCTTTGACAATGCTTTGGTGAAGATATCGACGAGTTGCTGCTCGGATTTGCAATATTGCAATTCAATCTCACCTTGTTCTACCAACTCCCTTATGAAGTGATAACGAATCTCAATGTGTTTGCTTCATCCGTGGAAGACCAGATTCTTTGTCAGTGCTATGGAGGACACACTATCACAATGAATGACTGTGTTGTCAATTTGATGTTGCTATAAATCTGCAAGGATCCTCCTCAACCAAATAGCTTGACATGTTGCTACATTTGCTGCTATGTACTTTGCTTCTACTATGCTAAGAGAGACAATCGACTGCTTCTTTGATGCCCATGAGATTGCACCTGATCCCATGTTGAAGACATAGCCAGATGTGCTCTTCCTATCATCCACATTTTCTGCCCAATCATTGTCTTTGAAACCATCCAACTTGAACTCATTAGATGTTGCATACAAAATTCCATATCCTATTGTTCCATTGACATACCTCAAGATCCTCTTTCCTGCTTGCCAATGTGTATCCTTAGGTTCCTCCATGAACCTAGATATCAAGCTGACTGCATACATTAAATCAGGCCTTGTTGATGTCAAGTACATCAAACTTCCAACTATGCTCTTGTAGAGGGTTGGGTTCACTTCCTTACTATTGTCATTCTTGCGGAGTTTCAAACTTGTTGTTGTTGGTGTGGTTGCAGGTTTGTTGTTCTACATTTTGAACCTTCTTAAAATCTGTTTGGCATAGTTAGCTTGTGAAATAAAAATGCCATGCACTGTTTGCTGAACTTCTATTCCAAGAAAATACTTCAACAAGCCTAAATACATCATCTCAAATTCATTTTTCATCACCTCTTTAAAATCAACAATTCTACTGTCACAGTTGCCAGTAAAAATCAGATCATCTACATACAAAACAACAATTAAGATATCACCTTTGGCTGCTTTGATGTAGAGTGTGGGCTCACTGTTGCTTTTGCTAAAGCCATTGCTCAAAAAATAGGTGTCTATTCTATTGTACCATGCTCGAGGTGCTTGTTTCAACCCATAAAGAGCTTTCTGGAGCCTATACACTATCCTCTTGCCCTGAGACTTCATAGCCAAGCGACTGCTCCACATACACTTCCTCCTTTAGCACTCCGTTTAAGAAGGCTAACTTTACATCCATTTGCAACACTTTCCACTGATGCCGTGCTGCAACTACTATCACTATTCACACTATTTCCAGCCTTGCAATTGGTGCATATGTCTCATCATAATCAATACTAGGCTGCTGTTTGTACCCTTTGACCACAAGCCTTGCTTTGTGTCTTTCAATTTTCCCTTTAGTTGTACACTTGGTCTTATAGACCCACTTCATTCCAGTCACTTGCTTACCCTTGGGTAAATCAGTCAACTCCCATGCTTAATTTCTCTCTATAGCCTCCAATTCTTCATCCATAGCCTTACACCATTTCTCTTCTTTTACCACTTCCTCAAAGTATGTTGGATCACTATAGGAGAATAGTGAAAAATCCAAGTTCTCATCAAAATTAGCATGATGTGTGTTGTCATAGATCTCTCTCACACTCTTCATCTTACGTGGCATCAATGATGCGAGTGTGGGATCTGAATTTGCTTCTGAGCTTCTGCTACTCTGACCTCTAGAGCTACTATACTACTGACTGTTGGAGCTACCGCTCCATTGAATTCTGGAGCTGCTTGTTTGATGTCTCTGTTCAATGCTAATAGACTATTGTCTTTGTTGAACACTACTAGAGTTACTATTCTGCTGCAGATCATCGAAGCTATTATTTTCCAATGCTCTATAGTGGTTTCTTGCTGAGCTATTGCTCTCTTGAGCTCCCCCTATGTTGCTATCATCTGCAACTTCTTCATCATCAAGGAGTATTGTAACAGAAATACTTGTGGTGTCATCCACCATTCCATCCCATGCTTCATTTTCAATAAATATAACATCCTTGCTGATTACTACTTTCTTAGTGATGGGATTGTACAATTTGTAGGTTTTTGACTCCTCACTATAGCCTATGAAGATGCATTTTTCTCCTTTATCATCAAATTTCTACCTCTTCTCTTTTGGCACAAGTGCGTATGCCACACACCCAAATATCCTTAAGTGCTCAACACTCCATTTGATGTTGTCCACGCCTCTTGTGGAATCCTATCATAGACAGCTTTTGTGGGGCATCTATTCAATATATAGATTGTTGTTGCTACAGCTTCTCCCCAAAATATGTGTGACAACCTTTTTTCCTTCAGCATAGTTGTCGCCGTATCTCAAATAGTCCTATTCTTCCTTTCCACCACTCCATTTTTTTGTGGGGTATACCTTGTTGTAAATTGTTTGTGAATGCCCTCATTCCTACAAAAATTCAGAAATTCATTAGAGATGTATTCTCCCCCTCTATCTATTCTAAGGGCTTTAATATAGTGACCACTCTCCTTCTCAACTGTTGCCTTAAACCATTTAAACTTCTCAAAGGTTTCCGATTTGTTTTTCAAGAAATAGACCCAATTTTTTGTTGTTGTAATCATCTATAAAAGTCGTGAAATATGTATTTCTAGCTAAAGTGGGGGTTTTCATGGGTCCACATAAATCTGAGTGCACTAACTCAAGAGGTGCTTTTGCTCTCCTAGAATACTCGGATTGAAATGGTTGCCTATGTTGTGTTTCCTAAAATGCAAACCTCACCCTTGCCATCGGGTTCTACAATGGATGGTAAACCCCTAACCATTCCTTTCCTAAACAATAAACTCAAATTTGAAAAACTTAAGTTCCCATATGTTAAATGCCATAGTTTGGATGGGTCTTTAATGACTGTCTTGAAAACAAATTGTTGTTCGACTGCTAACTGCTGTGCAACTGCTGTGAGTGCTGATGAACAATGCTGTTGCTGATGGTATGTTGTTCCTATTGCATAAACTATGTGCATCTTGAGAGGAAACATTCCGTTTCTCGTCATTTGCACTGCAACCATCACTCTTTTGCTACATCCTCTATCAAATATTTTGCATTCTCCATTCTCCATCAAGATTTTGTAACCATTTTGGACCATTTGTCTAATGCTTAATAAATTATGCTTTATGCCAGGGGCATAATAGACATCCTGGATCTGTTGCTTCTCACCATTCTTCATTTGGATGCTGACTACACCTCTTCCAATGACAAGAACCTTCTCATCATTTCTCATTTTGATCTCAGTTTTTATACTATTGTCTATGGAGGTAAATAAGTTTTTGTTACCACTCATGTGGTTGCTGCATCTACTGTCCAAGTACCATACTTCATCATTGTTGCATTCAACAAGGTTGTAAACAATGAAAACATTTGATTTTTTGTTATTTTCACCTTTGTTCTCATTTGCTACATTAGCATTTTGGCTTCCATGGTCACGTTGCTTCTTTCTACACTCACTAGCATAATGGCCATATTTGTGATAGTAATAACACTGCACATTACTTTTGTCAGACCTCTGATTCAAACTGTTGTTCTACTTCTGGTACCGGTTTGCTGACTGTGAGCTGTTTGGCTCCTTTGTGCTGTCAGAACGTCCTCTTTCAAAATTGCTTCTTCCTCTCCCTCTTTGACTTCTACCTCTATTGTTTCTTCCTCTTCCTCGACCTTTTGCATTGGTCTGAGCTTTGAATGCTTGCTTTAAGGAAGGAGTAGATCTACTCAACCACTGCTCATGGGTTTGTAGTGAATCCATCAACTCATCTATAGTCATTTGAGAAAAATCCTTTGCCTCTTCAATAGCAACGACTACATAGTCAAACTTAGTAGGAAAACTTTTTAGGAATTTCTCAACAATCCTTTGCTCTTCCATTGTTTCTCGATTGACTCTTAATTGATTTACCAAGGTGGAGAATTTGGTGTGGAAATCTGAAATAGACTCATTATCCTTCATTTGTAGAGTCTCAAAATTTATTCTCAAAAGCTACAACTTAGCCAACTTCACTTTATCAGTCCCTTTATAACTATTTTGCAATATATCCCAAGCTTGTTTTGTATAGTTTGATGCTGCAATACGTGGGAAAATAGCCTCACTCAAGGCTACCTCAATTAAGCTGAAGGCTTTTGCATCCTTCATTCGGGTCTCCTTCAATTGATTCTTTTGTGCATTTGAAAGGGCTGCAAATGCATTTGGGTCTGTGATATCATTGAACCCATTAGTAACCAACTCCCATAGGTCATTTGCAACTAAGATGGTTCTCATCTTCTTAGCCCATATATCATAATTCTACCCATCAAAATTCGGTGGCTGCTACCAACCTTTGCTGTCACCTCCTACCATATTTCTCAAATTTGAGAAGACTAAACAATGTCTAGATAACCTAGGGCTTTACCAAAGACACCCACAATAAACTTACTGCCCAGAAAAATAGGGCTCTGATACCACTTGTTGGGAGGGGTAGGGGTGCAATAAAACACAAAGTCACTGTTGTGACATGATGGATAGAGCATAAAACACACAAAATATGCACAGAGGCAGTGAATTGTCAGCAAGCCAAAACAGACAAAAATTAACTTTGCATATATTCCATATTTGTTTCATAATACAAAAACTCAAAGGACATGCTCTGTTTACATTGCAAAAATAAACTTAAACTAACTTGGATAGATGTCCAATATAAAAGGTGCTACGCTCACACCGAAATATGTAAGCTACTACAATCTTGTAACAGCGACTGACAATGTGTTGCGTCTGCTAAAACATTCCCTGTGCTGCTACTGTTATTGATTTTGTGCTGAACATTCTCCACTTCGTCTGCTGTTGCAGGGTCTTCACTTCAATACCAAAAACTTTTTACTTACTTACTTTGAACGGTTGCAAATACATTCCTTTTGTCTTGTCTTGTTTCAATCTCATGAGAATGAGTGTTTAGTTTCAAATTTCAAATTTACCTAATTTCATTAATTGCTGCAAGTATGTTGTGGCTGTTGCAAGCTCAAAAATAAGCACTCCTTTTCAAATTCAAAAATACCTACCAAAATTCAATGCTGATGATATACATTGGGGCAAGCTGATGGTCTTCAGCTGACATGGAGCTGACTTGGACAAATCTGCTGACTACAGAATATTATATTCCAACACGACCTCCGACTTCATCCTGTTGTGTCAGTTCAGCCCCCCTCCCCATCTTAACACGTTGGTCCCTATGGTGTGATACTATGTACTGTTTCCGGTTCACTTGGCTACGAAAGGACTCGTCTGAATTCATGAGGAGTTAAAGGCCAAAACACCTGTATAAAGCATGAGAATCTTATTACTACTGTAATGATCCAGTAGCATATAAGCTAGAAGCTAAGGGTGTAGTACCGAGACAGAAGCAGTTTGTTCCAGTTTATTAGCCATTAGTTCATCCGGAACCCTTTACCAGACAAACGGAATCCCCATATATTGCATTGTCGGCCTGCCCTTCTTTTCACCAAGCCAGTAGTTCTAAGCAGTCCAACCTCATAGTTTAGTCTGTATATCATGTTATGTATGTAAAGATTTGTAGGGAGCCATCGATGCATATGGTTTTTCTTTACTTTCTCTTCTTTCTTTTTAAGACTTCCAAGACTATTCTAAAATGAGGGATCCGGTTGGAATTCGTCACGCTATTCAAGTCTTATTGTTATCGAGACAATACGTTAGGGTAAAGTCCAAATTCCAATTATCCCTCTCGATGCTATGGGGAAGGCTGGACTTGCAGCCATTAAGTCTAGTGCTCAACAGGCATCGCTTGTTAATCAAATGTCATTGTCCCAGTCGGAATAGGGGGTATGCATACAACTGAAGATGTTACTGGGTAAGTGACGCCAGTGGTAAACATCTACAATGGCGTCACTGGGTAAGGGACGCCACCCAGCGCGAGTGATAAACATCCACAATGGGTAAGTGACGCCAGTAGTAAACAGCTACAAGAAATACACTTAGTGGTTGGATCAAGAAGTGAAGGTTGTTGGAAATTATCCCAACTCAGATTCATCCCACTCAGCCATCATCTATCTCCATAACGGATTGTTACGGAGATTGTTTTTTATTTGTACGGAGATTGTTTTTTATTTGGAATTAATTGCAAATCCTCACCTTCAGATTACTACTACAAGAAATACACTTAGTGGTTGGATCAAGAAGTGAAGGTTGTTGGAAATTATTCCCAGCTGTATTTATTCATTTCTTGTTGCCGGCTGCAAATTGTCTTCACTCATAATGTTTAACTCAGGAAACACACGACCTCATCCCATGAACACGAACAGAACAGAAATAATCTCAATGCAATTTAAAACCCACAAATACTCAACACACAGAATTGGATCTAATGCTTTCTTTATTATTCCATCACAGCAACTGTACAGAAAACCAAAGCATACAACTCAGCCATCATCTATCTCCATAAGGGATTGTTATGGAGGTTGTTTTTTATTTGGAATTAATTGCAAATCCTCACCTTCAGATTTTCCCTCCAAATATTAATTATGTTGTAATTAATGTTTTGCCCAGCATATTAATTATGTTGTAATTAATGTTTTGGCTTGCTGGGCATTCGTAGCTTATTGGGGGAAGTAATTGTATTTTTTGGTATTATTATGCTTTTGTGTGGGTGCAGAGAATAGAGAGACTCGTAAGCTGTGAACAACAGTTTATGAATTTTTTTTTTTGACAGCAGCAGAACAGGGGATATATGTATATGTCTTTTGTGTCTAATGTGTATTCGATGTAATCAAAAGGAAGATGATCTAATTAATAAAAGTGATAATTGTGTATTCGATGTAATCAAAAGGAAGATGATATAATTAATAAAAGTGATAATTTTGTTGTGCAATTGCTGTTTCAAATTTGTAAAAGTTCTCTGCCTTGTTTTCTCTTCTCTACCTCTTTCCTTCAAAAGTGCTCTCTGTTTCTACACATAAAATGGCTTTTACCTGATGAATATGGCGATTTGCTTAGTTCGGTCCATAACCTTCAAAATCTGCACACAAAAGGTTTTGAAATACCGAGTTGCATAGCTGATGTTAAGTACCTAGAATTCCTGCAGATGTAACTATGAAAAGTTTCCACCATTACAGAGTGCATTCATTGAGAAAACTACAATGCCAGTTGCAAAGAATTGTCAGAACTTGGTTATTCAAATGGATTTCTAAAGGATAAGGCAACAAAGTGTCTTCGTTATATGGTGGTGCATGGTGGAAAACTGCAGCTAATTGCAGATCATTATTGAATGTGGCAAGAGCAACACACTGTCTACAATACTAGTTGTAGGAGACCCGGACATGTTTCATATCTGCATATCTAAACATGTATCCCTTAGAAAAAAAATGTTGGAGATAATTTGTTGCAGAAGTAATACTAAACATTGGTGTAATAACTTTGTAATCTGGTGTAATAACTTTGTAATCTTTTTGCAGCCACAAAGTTGTGGAAATGTATTGGAGATGAGTTTCATAATTTTGAGAAATTTAATGTGTTTTTATGTGTTTCAAGTTGAATTTTTCATACATCAGTTAGGATTTGGATGTATGATCTTTTATTTATTATTGGAGTGCTCTATCGCTGAGATATTTTAGGACCGGTATTTGATTCAGGTGTGGCTTATTTCCAACACCCCTTAAACCAAAATATTTAGCACTTCTAATTTAACTTGGTTCTGATTTATGTCGAACTTTTTATGGACCAGTTAGAATCTGAATTTAGTGAATTTAAGACCTGCTGCTAGAATGTTCTACTACTGAACTACTACCTTTTGAAACCACTCCATTTTGATTAGATGTTTAAATACTTAAGAAATACGCAATTTGTAATTAACTTGTTTCTTTTGGTATGTTCTTCTAGTTGTACTACATGTTTTAATGGCATCCGAGATCAAACTTTTAGTTGTACTACATGTTTTAATGGCATCTGAGATCAAAGATGCTCCAGATGATCACAAGGCATTTATGCAGGGAATGTGAGAGGAGATTTATTGTCAGGACTTGTTACTTGAATCATCCTCTATTGAGATTGTTGTTGTATAAGCTGGCTGAAGAATTCGGCTTCGAAAGAAAAGGCGGCTTGCCATTCTCTGAGAGTTAAAATTCTTTCATGGTCTTCCGGTCTTAGCTTTTAGAGCAGTACTTTTTCTTTTCTTTTCCTGGGTTTAGAGGTACAATAGGCCCCTTCTTGTTGTATTGGGCTAAATTTTATCTTCCATCTCATTATTATGTTTCATTATTTAAATGTCTATTCATAATAATTTCAATTTTATTTCTTAAAAATTGTAACATTCCATCAATTCAATCATGCATCCTAAAACTCAGAATTAGTTAGAAATTTTATTGTCATTTATATCTTTGCTTCGCACAGAATTTTCTTTCAGTACTTTAGCAGTCAACTACATGCTTCGTTGAGTGCATTGCCAAGCTTCTTGTATCATAACTGGTGAATGCAGGGGAAATTGGTGATCCTTAAAATGAACTGTGGGCAGCTTCAAACTCACTCCAGGATCAACATACTGGTAAGACTGTTATAATTTATTGGAAAGTCTGCAAAATTCCTCTTGCAACCGAGTCTGAGTCTGATCTACACGTTCTTGAGGTTGTCAAGGACTCAAGAGCATGGATGCTACAGAGGTCTTCTTTCAGCTTTTTGAAGTACAGTATCCCCTGCTATCAAAAGATTGTTCTATGCTGCCAAGGGAGGTGGATATATTGCTTAAAATGGACTGGAACAGATTTGATGATTGTTTTGTTTGAGTGAATATCCAAAAAAGGGTCTGCTGCTGCGCCAACACAGTTGGTGTACAGAGACAATTAGATGTACAATTATTACTATCTTAATGATCTTGGGCAGGAGTGTGAGTAAAGGTATGTATTCCTTTCCAGCTCTTCACATCTGCTTCGAGCTTAAGGCATTTAGTTAATTTTCATATTGTTAAGAAATCATATGAAGAAGTCTTTTGGAATAGTGTTCTATTTTCTTCAAAATGAAAATATACAGTGTTATATTAAGTCAAACAAAGAGTTTAAGGAAGGGAATTTTATATGTTAACATGCATTTTATAGGCACTACAAAGTGATGAGTAATGAGTTTGATTTGTAAAATTATAAGGTTGAATTCTAATAGCAATATCACATTTTGACATGCTGTGGAAAATACCTTCTATTTATCAATTGGTGAGGTAAAGAGGCTCTATAATGAATGGTTCATAAGGCACAACACTTGCTGAAGGTTTTGGAAATGGGGTTGCAATCTAAGTGGACTTAAACTTGGGGGAAAACTTTGCAGTTAAGCATGCTTGAGTTGGAATAGTATTGGGATGGGTGAACTCTTGGGAAGGCCTAATGCATCACCTAGATGGAATGAGTGCTAAGTGGACCATTCATTATCATGAGAGTTGGGTTCTTGTGAACCACTACTCATGAAATATGGGTCAATAAGTTTGACTCGTAAAACTAAACCGTTGAATCTTGATAGCAATATCACAATTTGACACACTGTGAAAAATACCTCCTACTTATCAATGATTTAAGTTGTCAATTTCTTAAAGATACTAATAAAATAATTTAAAAATTCAAAAATATTAAATTAAAAATATAATCTACCTAAATAAATATGGAAATGAAATACATAAATATAAAACAAAATAAATACATTTTTTTTTATTTCAGTCAAGTGAAAAATTATTTATTTTTTAAATATTAAGACATTAAGTTTTAAAATATATATCAGTGTTTATATATGCAGTGATTAAAAATAACATGTAATAAATAATATTTACTAGAATTTTTAAAGTAAAAATAAATTTTGCAATGTTAAAATATTACATGTCTTACAATATCAAGATATAGTAATACATCATACAAATGTATATCAAGTTGGTTCAAAACATGATGCTATCTACATAGGGATCAATTGAGCAAGCACCATGACCTAGGAACTTCAAAACTTGCCAAAAATGGTATATGCCAAACATAAGCAAAGATGATGTTTGTTGCATTAATTCATGAAAAATATACCTATAAAAGATTTACAAACATGTTGAAAAGAGTTCAAACTTATTACACAACTTACAAATTAGTCAAAAGACTATTTGTCGCCTAGGTTGGATGAGATCTTGTTAATCTAGTTAACTCCCCTTTTTTTTCGTCTCTTTTTCTCAAATCAATATATTTATATATATATATATATATATATATATATATATATATATATATATATATATATATATGACATAGGTTAGTGCACGCACTAGTAGTGTGGCACATGCATGTAGTGGGGGAATTTCTCATGTTTGAGCATGTGTGGGAAATGAATCAACATGTGAACTAGTAGTGTAGCACATGTGTGCGAGCAATATTAATGTGATAAATGATATGGGGTTTTGATGAAATGTAGGTGCACGTGAAGGCATTGGTGACTTAGGAATAGTGCTCAATAGTGTTGATCTTGATGGAGACATTTAGTGGTATGGATTGAGAGGCGATGACTATAGTGGGCCTATGATATTTAGTGAGGGTTCCCACCATATGTGTACATCATTCAATGTAAAAAATGCTACTATAGTGATGGTGATCTAAGAAAAACACTTTCCATCTCCTAGGAGATGATAGTCACATTGGAGGATATTGTGGGTGCTAATATGCATGAGGCTAGTATAGTCATCCACAAGGGATCCTAATTTTTCTTTGGTTATGTTGTTTAGGAGGTCTATTTTTTGTGACATGGGTTGATTTTAGATGTAGAGGCATACAATTGTGTGACAAGCGTGGGCAATACTTTTTGATTGGGTCGGAAAAATGTGTAGTTGATATGGTGTATGAGTGATAATAGTTTGTATGGGGTGCTTGTATGTTGGCACACTTGCATATGGATTTACATCTAGTGATCTACAAGATGCACAAAGCATTAGCTCCTCCACACTAATGTAGATCTGGGTGTGGGAGACGTTGCAATGATCCACCCTATTAGGGATAGGGTGAATAGAAACTTTAGGGGGGCCTATATTTTGGTTGAGACAATATTTTGAGATATAGGCAAGTGGGTGATGAGCCACTAGCAATGAGTGTTGGATGGCTTACAACTTGTGGATGTGATTTAGAAACTATGGTAGGAATGTTGATGGTAGGTAGCTATGATTTATGATAATAGAGTGCTACTTGGTAGGGAGGTATCTCTATGTTATGGAGATATACCAATCAAACAAGGTGCAATGATAATTCAAATTGTGATAGGGTGTATCAATAGGGCCATATGTTTTTTCTTGAGTTACTAGGGAGGTGAACAAATGGGCACCTCAAATAGAGCTTGAGACAACTTCAAATATCTAGATGGATATGATATCTAATGTAGTGTGGGATGATGCCTACATAGTGATAAATACAAGGGTGATTCCAAAGTATAAGGCATAGTGGAGGGATATTTTGACACAGTAGTTAGTGTAGGAGAGATTGAGGGTAGCTACTTAAGAGAGGATGATGGTGGATGTAGGAGAGGGATGCAATAGGATGAGGTGGGAGAGATAAGAGGGTGGTAGTGGAAGAAATAAGGAGGGGAATAGTGCATTGGGGGAGGGACCATCTAGGGAAGATAATGTGGAGAAGGAGGTGGTAGGAGATGAGGAGTGTGAGATGCTAAAAGGGAGGGTATCAACAACTCCATTACTTTATGTTGCTCATATTTTTAGGATAAAAAGATGGTAGGGGAACAACAAATTCATGTTCATGCACAACCATAGGTGTAGGAGAAAGTATTATCCTAATGGATAAAAGGACATGCTCAAGGATCACAAGGATAGTGTGGTCAAGCTATTAGAGATTGGGAGCCCTTGGAAGAGAGATTGGCAATAGTGTTAAGTGTGTACAATATTGTCCGGTGGGAGAGAAAAACATATTGCAAGTGGAGAGAGATACTCTCTAGGTAGAGGGATAGCCTAATGATTGAGTAAGTTAAAATAGTGTCAGCACATGATGCTTTATAGATTAGTTAACTAACTAGCACTCATGGGGATGTATAGTGGCTTAGGTAGGAGCATCAATAGGCAAGGGAATTATTAGGTATTGGGGAATGTCATATGCATTGGTGGAGATAGGGATATCTCACAAGGAGACAACATGGGATTTACAAGTACCTTTTATGAGTAGGTAGTATCAATAGGTCAAAGGGTGCTGAATTCTAGAGAGTATGGTCAAGATGATTAGTAGGGGTATCAATGGCTATGAGGACACCTAGGGGGAATCCTTCACCACCATCAAGGTCTACAATGAATAGTGTTATCCAAATATAGCTTAAACTAATCTATTTTTTATATATTTCTAGGAGGTATGATGTATATACATTTTATGCTATATGGAGGTACAATTTACATTAGTTTTTTGTGAGATGTATTTGATGAGATAGTTGTAACATATATGTTTTCATATTATAGTTTATATGAAAGTTGATTTCAAGACTACTTCCACATGTGATTTATGATGATGTATATTATATGATGATCATGATGCATGTATTTGTGTTATGTTTATGATGTTATGGTGTATATTTATGTATGGTTAGATTGATATGTGTATGTGCAATAATGGTAATATATATTGGGATATGATGTGATATATATCTAGTCCATCTATCTATCGAACCATACATATGTGCATATGATGATGTAGGGACATTTATTTTTATTTATATATTTTTTATGGATAATGATGCAGTGAGGTTATGATTATGACAATGTGTATGGTAACATATGATTATGGATGAATATATATAATTCTAATGAATAATTGATGTGTGTATATATTTATGATATAATTGTAGGAAATATTAAATGATAATGAAAGCAAAGGAAATGGAAGATAATGATCATAAATCCAACTAAATAAAAATTAATCAATTTAATCATTTGTACATGCATAATGATGATTAGTCAAGGGAGAACATATCCGTGTATGATAGTGTATAATGGATAATGGTATGGAAATAGTTAGGGTGTTCTTGAATGTAGGTGTCATTCTAAAATGTAGTGAGAACTTATTTTGATATGGCATGAGATATTATGCACCAATATATATAGAGACCAAGGTGACCATGTATCTCCTACATAGGAATGATGTTGCAAACAACAACAAAAATAATGTCTCGACACATCACTAGGTTGTTGAAGATCTTGGTGTGTACTATGATGAGACAATCAATAGGAAAAAGGATAACCCTATAAAGTGCAATGATTTTGATGGCCTTGGTGGATACTGTGATGGGAAAACCAAGCAAACATGATACATGAAATAATAAGACCATGCCTTAATATCAATAAGTCAAGACGTGCCATGATATGAATGATCGTGACAACCTTGACAAGTTGAATACAAGGCAATAAGAGATAAAAAAAGATCCAAAAGAAATAATCAAATTGCATACAACAATATTACCTTGATCATGGCACCCCAAAGCATTGTCAATAGATTAATCTCTTACCCCATTTGTATCAAGGATTGTTAATGAACCAAGTACTGGATGATAGAAATATGTATGAAATTTATCAAATGATCATGTCCTAGGATTAAATATTCTTTTTGTTTGTGACCACACATTATGGACTCCATCCCACATTGAGTGGTTTCACACTATTTGGACTATAATATGGGAAAATAAATGGGCATATCAATAAACCTTCATTCCTAGAATAAAACCATGTGTCACAAAACCACTAATCCCTTATTTAATATTGGGTACTAAGTTTTCACTTTATTAATATTTCTCCAATATTAAATTATTATCACATGTCTCCCACACATAAAATAATAATACAATGTTACAATACAACATAAACTGGTCCCCAAATAATTACCTAGTGTGATTAACCACACCATCTAGGTGTATCACAACTAAATAATTATTTAATCATAACATTATAATACATCAAATTATGTAATGGTGTACAACACCATATCCCAACATTATACTACTTGTTGTATACATTGCATAAGGGATCAATCAATGAAATACATCATCATAGCCATACATGAAATCATAAGAATCTCCACCATGCTCTCGTGCTCTATCAAGATACCTACAATAAAAAAAAAGTTACCACCATATCAATAAAGAACTCCTCTCATCTTCCAACGTGCCCCCTATGGAAGAAAAGTAACATGCCAAGGTGAAGATGCACCAATACAAGAACACAAGCATCAAATCCAAGTGATAACAAAGGTTCCAAACAAGTTGTTGTCAACTCTAAAAAACATACATGATCAAAAATAACATCCACAACACATGCTCATGCATCCAACCATCAATACCTCCTAGATATCAATAACATCGATAAACTCATTCCAACACCATATGCATCCCATAAACCATAACCACAAGCTACCTATATCAAACCTATCAATGGAGAATATACATATCCACAAACTCCCACTACATGGGTAATGTCAAAGCATATCAAGTCTACCAATCAACAATATATCAAGGTGTGCTAAATAATAAGAAATTAAGTACCAAGAACCATAACAATGATCCACACATGCAACCCAAATAGCTACATAATCTCTTACAATATGTTGCCACCATCCTCCCAAATCATATGAATATGAACCTCCAAGAAGGAACCATATAATGAAAAGAGAAAACTTGTAAACCATGATATGTCCTACCAACACCTCAAAGGTGCAATTCTCTATCAATTATGATCTTCTAACAACACCAAATGAGAAGCCTCAACAAAACCCAAACCAATTCTCAATCTCTTAGATAAAACAACATATGAATCATGTAATAATGCCATCATGGATGTAAGCATCTCTAACCAAGAAGATCAAACTCAAAGTAACCATTCCAAAATCTAGAAATCAGCCATTAACCATCTCCTAAACTCCTCGTCAATGAATGATAACATAAACTCAAATGCACAAAGAGATAATCATGCTAAATATCCCTCAAAATGAATCCTCCAAAACTAACTATCCGTAGCTCAAGATCCATATCTATGAAAGATAAAGCAATGTAAAATCATGCTAAAAATTCTTCAAATTAGTCTCCAAAATCAATCACCATGAATCAACTCATTCCCATTGTAATCAAGGCATGAAACATAACACATCTAAAAGAAATAATGGGAAAATACTTCTAAAATGATAAACTGCTGAGTAGACCAAGAGTGGGGAATGAGACTGTTCCTCTAGGATAACCAAGTCATCATGACTCACTCCAAGAACAATCTCCTCTATCGGTCCATCATGAACTCACATCCATATGTAGGTGAAGACTCCTCTATCTTTCTACTGAAACCTCCAAAGAGTAACCGTCTCAAGAGAATGTCTCTAATCACAAGATAAATCTAACCTCACTCACATCTCCAAGTATCCATGAGAACCTATAACTAATCAATACATGCCAAACTTCAAATGCAACATATCACCATCATGAAGTAATCAAGCAAATGATCAATGTACTCAATACACAGAGAACTGCCAAGATCAATGTCAAAGCTCCAACCGTAGAATTAGGAACCTATTATCACATCATGATCTAACCATCTCCTCCTAGGACATCACATGCAACAACACATACACTTTGGTCTCAAGAGAACCCATATCATGCCAAAAATCTAAGCTAGTATCGAGGGTAAACCATGACTTAATATCAAACACACTCTAAACCAAGGAACCACATCTCTAATCACATGAAGATAACCATCTCCTCCATGAAGATCATCTAGGTCCACACACACTCAACTGCAATACCAACAACTCTAGAGAACAAGTGAAACCAAGACCTCTAAACCAAGATCTCCAAACCAAGAAGATACATACAACCACCGCCAAACCATCACAGACCAATCCAACACCGCCAAATCATCAATTTCAAAAGCTCCCACTGAAAGTGTATAACCAATGAATGTGCCAATCTATCATGACATAGTGATAAAACCACATGCTACAAGTCCCATGAAATGACTAATCAGGTACTCTAACCATCCATCCTCTCAGCTCAAAGCAACATACCAATGCACAAATGACCATAGACAAGGCCAACTAACAAAGTCTGCAATAACAATGAATCAAACAAGTGGTAGATATATATAGTCCACATTTGATTCACCCCACTACAATCAATAGGCTATGCATACCTACTAATCACATAACTCATAGATCTAATAACTATAAAATGCAAACTCATCATCACATTAGTAATCTACAAACTAATATATCAAATAAGATAATCCTGTAGAGATCAAAACTCAAACACAAAATCAACCACATATTTGATTTGCCAAACATGTCCACAAATGAGTAACCATAGCCAAAGAACCATACAAGCATCAAGGAGATAAGAAAAACCTCCTAACACCAAACCAAGTCACCACCAAACAATCACATACATGATCATGTCATGTGCCAAATCTTAAATGCACTTGCATATCCATGACACCATAATCATAGCCAACATTGTACCTACACTTAATTATCACCCATACAAGACTCCAAGTCTCCACTTGTGTCAAACCATGTCCTCAAAACCAAAGACAACCTGTGTACTTGTCACCATCAAAGTCCAACTCTAAAAAACACATGTAAACCTATACCAAGAAGCACCAAACTGATAATCAACCACTAGTATAGAAACAACAATAAACTACTAAAAAAACTACTAAAAACTACTTATAAATGACTAAACTTGGTCACGTGACCATTAGTAGTTTATTTCCAGTCATATATAACACGACTAGATTGATGACTAAACCATATTTAGTCATTTATTGGTTTTTTTGATTGATCGATTTGGTAGTATATTTAGTCATTGATTTAGTCATTCATTGCCCTAATTTGGTCACTTATTTAGTCATTTTTTCCACTGATATATTTAGTCATTGATTGCATTGCAATCTGGTTACTTATTTAGTTGTTGATTTAGTCATTGATTCATGTAATCTGGTCACTTATTTAGTTGTTGATTATTCATTGATATATTTAGTCATTGATTGTTGTTAACTGGTCACTTATTTAGTCATTTTTATTCACTGTTCATTGATTTCTGTCAATTGGTATTATATTTAGTCAATTTAATTATTAATTAATGTCAATTAGTAGTATAGTTAGTCATTTTAATTGACTGATATTTGAGGATTTGAGCATAAAACACGGAAATACACATCAATCATCAATTACACACAATAAGAAAGTCTTTGAGAAGGAAAAATCAATGAAATTTATTAATAAAAGAAAGGTGTTCTAATTACGACTTAGAAATAGAGTATTGCAATTGTTATTTTCAGTCACAAGACTAAAAATCTGAGTTACAATATTGCATAGAAACGATTGCAAGAAAGAAAATTCTCCAAAAAACTTCTACAATGATGGAAACGCATGCTTGAAGCCCTTCAATGAGAGCACATGCCCCTTTCATCTCTTGAAACTTCTACAGTGTGGGAAATATTCCTAGAGCAAGCTGTAACGTGTAGAATTCAAGAAGGAGAGTGTTGATCATGTCCCATATATGAAGCTCTCTCCTTCAATGCAATCAACAATAACCTAGCTAGAATCTTTCCTCCTTTATATGCAACATGCCCTTTGATATGAGCAACAAGGTCTGCATTTTCCACCATGAATGAAGTTGTGCCTTAATACAACCAAAAAAATTACTATTAGTCTTAATTCAAAAAGAATAAAAGTGCATTGTATATTGCAAGTTTACAAAAGTAAGTCCAAACACAACAAAAAGATAAATCAATTAAAAATTTGTAGGAGACATATCACATCCACAAACATGGGAGAGCTATGCAAAATTGAAGAAATTGGCTTGGAAAATGAAGGCAACAAGGTATTTACAAATTCAAGACTTTTACTTAATGTTGTGGAATAGAAGAAAAAAGAATCATTTACCTACCACCATAGTGAAAAGTTAGCAATCACATTTGGTTTGTTAAACATGGCCCCTGGTACAACTATTAGAGTTGTTAAGAACCTTTGAGTATGTTCTCATTTTCACATTGCATCTAAATTCATCTCCAAGATTGTTGCAAGAGAAATTGTTCTGAGAGATGTGAACCATTTCCATCATTTTAAACATGGATAGTGTTCTTGTGGAGAATATTGGTGATGCTAAATGAAATAATCTAAAAAATAGGCTTGCACTATAATAATGTGCACTACATCATATATCCGAAGGGACATCCATCAAAGCATAAAAATAGGGATTTTTCGTCATAAGTTGTAGTTACAAGTGCCCTACTAGACATACATGAAAATCTAAGGGATTTTTTTATGACTAGACTAATAAAAATCCTATTGTAGGGGATACTCCAAGTACATATGACTCAATTCTAATGAAAATTGTTATTAAAGCTAAAAAATAGCCTTGGATGTTATTAGTATGTTATTTATATTGAATCATGGATTGGATTTTCTGATACCTTATGACTGAAGATCTTGTATCAATGGGGAGATATGGATCTTGTTGTCACTAATTTTCCCAATGAAAGCTATATGCTAATATTTGACTTCTGAAATATACTTAGATATTTGATTTCTTGTTTCATGTGCCTCCAAATAGGTGCACCGGATCCTTGAAGGGGATTAACAAATATTTATTCATTAGGAAAAAGAAACTAATTCTATATGATTTTGCTTTATAATTCATCCCAATGCTGACAATGATCAATCTCAGCTTTGCAAAATACACATCATTAACTAATAAGTTCTTTAAAAAATGTTAGGATGCACCCTTCCAAGGGATAGACCTCTCCAAATTTTCAAATGAATTGCAATCTAACATTGGAGAGGTTTGTCCCTTGGAAGGGTGCATCCTAACATTTTTTTAAGAACTTATTAGTTAATGGTGTTGTGTGTTTTGCAAAGCTAAGATTGATCGTTATCAGCATTGGGATGAATTATAAAGAAAAATCATATAGAATTAGTCTCTTTTGACTGCTGAATAAATCTATGTTAATCCCATTCAAGGATTTGGTGCACCTTTTTGGAGGTACATGAAACAAGAAATCAAATATGTAAGAAAATGCAACCAGTGGGTGTAAATCCCAACTCCTCAACCTTTGAAAGTGTCCTTCCTACCTGTGTGTGAATTGGAGCTTTGGATGAGGAAGTTTTTTCAAAGCCAACAAAATAATCATTACAAGTCATCAAAGCCAACATAAAGGAGACCAATACATAAATGATTAAAAC
This sequence comes from Sequoia sempervirens, assembly GCA_007258455.2. NCBI lineage: Eukaryota > Viridiplantae > Streptophyta > Pinopsida > Cupressales > Cupressaceae > Sequoia > Sequoia sempervirens. Next base: position 35,023 of record VDFB02322763.1, read on the forward strand.
AAAATAATACAATCAAAATACTAAAAGCAATAAGTAAAATCTTACTACACAATAGCCATCTTTGTAGATTCCATTGCATCATTAACTGTTTAACTATCAATAACTCACTATCCCGCCAAAGATATCCAATCATCCACCATCCACCACTACACAGCTATACACAAACTAGCTCGTCGTGGTATGGCGGTATCTGCTGCTCTACCACACAAAGCCTTGTACACCATCGTGATGTGGCGGCGACTATACCGCACCACTATAGGATACCTTCAACCATCGCCGTAGGGTAGCAGTAACCACCACTATACCACACTAGTCAACATGGAAGCACTATGGGGTGGCGATAACACCGCACTACCACAAGCTCAATCTAACACCTCTGCAGGGTAGCGGTAAGTATCGCTGGGTAAACCCACAATAGTGGGTTACAATTTTTCAAACGAAGAATAATTAGAAATGCTCATCAAAAAAATTGAAATGGTTTACCCCTTCTAATGAAGGGGGTTCGAATGAACCACCCCCCTTCTAATGAACCCCCCCTTCTAATGAACCCCCCTCCCTTCTAATGAACCCCCTTTTGCACCATATAAGGGGGGTTCGAATGAACCCCCTTCATTTTCTACCTTCCCCTCCACCATTTCAAAATTTATGCATTTTTTTGACTATCGAAGCTTGGGAAGGAGGTGCAAATGGAGTCAACTTGATAAACCAAATTGGATGATTGTAGTGATCGAAACGTGCTTTCCAACAACTATAAATTTAATATATTTTGTTTTTATTTTATATTTTATTTTTTAGTTTTACTGTACATAGGTTTTTCACCGAATGTCAAGTTCGATGAAAAATCATTGTGGAAAAATAGTAAATTTGAGGAATTTTTTTTTGAAAAATATATATCCACTAGGTATTGATGTCCTCGTTCTAACAAAAAAAGAAAAATTGAATTTCAATACATACCAAAAAAGTTATGCATGTCGAAGTGCACCTATGTCTAAATTATAAATATTTTGACTTCAAAACTTAATTAAAAGAAAATTATTGAACAAAATGCTATGAAACAAAATGAAAGCCCTAGATACTTGTGTTACCAACCTAAATTCAAAATAATTATAGTTTTATCCTTTGTAGAGAAAAAGTTATGCTTGCCGAAGTACACACCACTTTTTAAAAATGTTGTTTACTATTAAAAACTAGTTATCAAGGGAGACACAAAAAAATTACAATTTAATTTCAATTTTTTTAAAAAAAATACATTTAAAATTTATAGAAAAAATGTCACAAATCACTAGTTTACATCATTTTCAAATTCCTAATAGTTTACCTACTATAAGTGTCAGAAAGTGAAGTTGTCTCTAAAAATGTTGATTTCAATGTCAAGTTTGGCCAAAAAGTGTAACCCATTATTGTGGGATGACCCCGCTCAACTGCCACTCCATGAGATGTCGCAGGATGGCTGTAAAGGCCTGAACTCTCACTTGGTGTAATCTGACTTGATGATGACCAAGTTGGGGATCCACCAGTGAATTTGAGGAACATAATTCCAACATGTAAATGCCATAAATTGTCCAAAACAAATACACATGTATCAAACTCAAGTCACTTAGGAAAATAGGGCATGTGAGACTTCCCACTAAACCAATTCAAAATTAATAAGGTGTAAATATATGGATTTTAGCACTGCAATTAAGGTGTAAATCACAAATAAATAAGCAAGATGCGACATAGCTGCCAATAATTGCAATCTATAAATCAAGCACTACTGAAAAGACACCAAAAAGAGAGATTGTAGCAGAAATATTGGTCGAAAGATAAGACTGTTATTTAAAAATCAACAAAAGGAAAAGCTTAAACTTGTACAGTTCACTATAGAACACCTAACCACCCAGTATACAAAGCAAACGTTTTATATAGATCTTGATCATGGGACATCCATCAAAGCATAATAGTAGGGATTTTTTGTCATATATTGTAGTTATGAGTGCCTTGCTAGACATACATGAAAATGTGGAAGCATAGACAATATGTATCAAGCCAAATATCAAAAAGTATAATTAAAAAGAAAAATCCTTACAATTGGACCTCAAATTGGACCAAGCATATATATGATTTTATCTTTAGAATGTAGGAACTTTCTTTGTTGGAGCTTCATGACCTTAAATTGGATCTCCAATTGGACCAACAAATTTATGATTTTGTCTTTAAAATGTAGGAACTTTCTTTGTTTGATATTCATGACCTCAAATTTGATCAAAAATTGCATAAGTAGATTTATGATTTTCTCTGTCCACCAATATTTGTATTCCTATACTCAAGTTTTGCTTCCAAGCGAAAACACCCGAAAATGTTTTAGATCAGTTGAAAGTACTCTCCAACCTGATTATGTCATTGATAGCAATCCAAGTTTTCCTGAACCATCCATACCCGAATGTTTCATCACAATCTATTCTTCCTGCACATAAAAATGTCACATATTAACCCCTTCTAAATAAAACATTTAATCATCATAAAAGCATAATTAATAAATCATTTCAATTTCATAAATAATCTGATGCCATTTACTATCAAAACAAAAGTTGTATAAATCACAAAAAATACATGAAGCCTCCTAAATGTAGCGTAAAGAAAGTTTACAGGACAAGTTTCAACATAAGAAGATTTCTACTGTAGCTCTCAATGAATGTATTATAAGCAGAAAATAAAATTCTTCACACTTGAAGTAATGTAGTCAAAAATTTATTCCAAAAGTATGTTAGTAGGATTTAACTAAAAATAGAATGTTTTTTTGCTTGGTTTCTTTTTTCAATATGCCACATGGAAATGGAATAATTACTAAGAAAACCTAACAATAAAAAATGAAGTAAAGGTTCAAGAAAGGAAATTCCAATGTACTATTGTGTAATGGTGATGAAGGCACTTATATGAGCATGACCTGCATACAAATCCCTCCCATTGAATTGTCATCCATCCAAAGAGAAAACAAGCAATGTAAGGATTTGAGCAATATAATTCCAAAGGGTTATGTTGTAATGGTAATGGAATCACCATAAGAGCACAACTAAGGAACAAATTCTTGTGACTGTAATTATGTGATCCATAACTCTATTGGTCATGTGGCACAGTTGTGCTATAAAAAATATAGGATGCATTCATGTGTGACCCAAGTTTAATGTGGCTATGTTGTGATAGAAATGGAGGCACTCATATGAGCACAATTCATGTACAAATTAATCATTGTCATCACAATTAGGTGCCAATCATCATTGGGTGCATTCAAGTTGACTCAAGTTTAACAAGTTACAATGTAATAATAACATGATCCAAGAGCGATTACCTCTTTTTGCAGTAAAGAGCCTATAACTCTGGTTGATATGCAGAGGGGTTGTGTTATATCAATTATGTAGTGCATTCAAGCACAACCCATGTTTAATGGGATATTCTAGAGAGTGATCAAGATTTTCTAAACCTTATGAATGTTACTTAAAAGTGTACATCTTAAACTACAGACCAATTTTGTTACATACTTGAATTGAATCTTAGGTTACCACAAACTATAATAATGTGATCTGCTAATAACCATTATGGGAAGTATTAAAGAAAGACCCATGTTTTATAGGACACATTTCTCTGATCAAGTTGACATACCTTAATGATCAAACACAAGCTTCCCACACACTCTAGGATACAATCCAAGATCATACCACACCCTGTCAAGACAACTAATTTTTTGACCCAAGATTTAAGGTTTTTTTTTAATACCAACAAAATCATTGGTATGAGCATGACTAGGGTACAAACCCTAGGCCTTTGTAGAAACGTAAACCATAACTCTAGTGGATTAGTGAGGTTGCAATACCAGAAAGATTGAGACATTGTAGCCAATAACAAAATCTTACAATTTAAACATTGTAGCCAATAACAAGCACACTATGTAGCTCAGTGACATTTGTAAATGCAATCTATGGTAAGAAGAATGACAGTCACTTGAGGTGTGACATCAAAAAGAGGTTGAGCAGTGACAAGATAATAAAGCTAAAAGCTTGCATTGTAAAGTAGAGATTTTAATAGTGAGTTTCCTTACCCCCTTGCCGACCTTAAAGGTTTTTCAAATGCTATTGACAGTGTTAGACAAGCAAAATGCAACCAGGGAATGACTACCCAAATGAAGTAATGTAGTGGTAATCACAAGTTCAATGTTTCTTCTTAGCCATTGCATAATGGAGGTAGTGGATTACATGTTTGAGCAGTGTTTTGAGACTCATCAAAGATGGGAGAATAGTGAATAATACCTTATGGACTATGAAGTAGTGACAATAAGGTTGAAGGATCTTAAGACCCACAATACCATGAAACAGTGAGTCCCCTGTAGTAAGTAAGTAGGCAATCTATAGGGAATAGTTTGATTTTATAAAAGGATGCTTATGAAAGGAATCTTCAAGTGATAGTGATTGAGCTACTTGGGATTGTAGCTGAGGGGGCAATATCTAGTCCTAAAGGCAATTAGCAAATCAATAAATGTGCAAGAAAATAAAACCCTACACAAAAAAAATTTCACAATGTTATCTTGCATAATGCCTTGAGTTTGAAGACAAAAATCTCATTGTATCTTGATGAAAGTAGTGACCTTAGTGGTCAATCACTGACAACCATGATTTTAAAACATGCTATTGTACTTATGGAGGCAAAATTTTAAGCAAGGTAGTGAGTGGTGGTTTGGAACAATAGTAGGTATGAAGGACTTGATTTATATGCATACTATGTAGTCTAGCTTAATACAACGTTCTTAGAAGAGATTGAAGGTGGATTATGGAACTCAAAGGTTACCATGATAAAGATTAAAGAAAAGACTAAAACCTATTTAAAAACCATTGTCATGAAGATATTAAAGATGTCACATGCAAAACCCTAGAAGCTAGAGTAATGAATACAGTGCCAAAGAGGATAGTGAGCTAGGGAAGATTTAGGAGATCTCCACATTATCTAATCACAGGAAAATACATCATTTTTTTTAAAATTAAAAGAAATCATTCTAAACCCTATATAGGATACATTGATACTTCAAAAACATATGAAGGAATTTGAGATTATGAAAATATATGTCAATTAAATACCTGGATTACAAACAATAGTGCGAACAATGTAACCCTTGTTGAGTAGAGGAAGAACGAGATAAGCAACAAAGAATCCTATGCAGGTCTTATCAGGCACATCTCCTTACCATTCTCTTTCATTCTTTACTGAAACACTTCTCCATTTTGGTGGGCTATGCTTGAAAATAAAGTTTTGACGAAGGTTTTAGAGTATGTTTATTAAAATTAAAACTCCATTTTGGTGGGCTACACCTGAAAATAAGATTTTGACGAAAGTTCTAGAGTCTGTTTATTAGAGTATTTTGGCAGGCTATTGATTCTTGATTCCTTAAATGTTTTTCTAAATAAATGACTAACTATTTAGTCATTTTTATTTGTGTGACTAAATAATTTTTTAGTTAATGACCAAATTAGTCATTTATTTACTCATTTATAGATGAGTTGCAAAAAATTAGTAGATTTTAGTCATTTTTAGTTGTTGTGACTAAAAGTGTTAGTCACATAGTCATTTATTTTCCAAATTCTACTAGTGAGTTATACCGTCATAAATATCATATAAAAACATGTACCCCCTCAAGGTTTCACCTCTTGACTCGTCCAAATGCTCACACAATCATACCTTGAATCTCATGCACCTATAAGTGATCAAACATGTACCATACATTTCCTATAGCAAAAAATGATAAACAATATAATCCATTGTGTAGTAAATTGTCCACGCTCTCCAATGCCTATTCAAAATTGAAAATCCAATTTTGTATGTAAAAGTTATGACCAAAACTATGAAATGGAGAACATCTAGCTTCTGAGCTTAAAAACTGATCAAAACTACAAAATCAGGAAACCAAACCTATACCACTATGTATTTATTGAAATCACCTTTCCAATGAGTATAAGAAGTGAGAAAATTGACTTTGCGGGAAAAAGTTATGCAAGTTTGAAAAAATGTCCAATTTGGCTATAAAAGGGCTTGCTAGTGGCACCTGGGCTGAGCCACCGACGGCGGTGGCCAGTGGGTAGTACTCGAGCGGTGAATTCCACAAATTATTTAAATTCATTTAAATTTTTACTTTTCAAAAATGCACACCTCCAGACTCGATGCCACCAAAAAGTCTAGTTAAGTATTCTTTGAAGTCTAACTTTTGAACCCGATGAACAAATTAAATTTGTTTTATTATTTTAAAAGAATTTTAAACTAATGGATTTAAAATTGTAAAGGGTAGTTAAAATATTTTATTTTAAGTCGTAGGGCTTCGATTGGGTCCCGCTGACCTTGTTGGTCAGATGACAACTAATAGTTGCCAACAAGGTGTTAGACCTACAATATTGCCCATCATAGGGTATGAGTTAGGGGGTCTGTGGATTCCCCCAAAGCCTATAATATATATATTTTTAATTTTTTTTAAATTATTTTTAAAAAACTTTCAAAATAAATTTTCAATAAGATTTTATTTGAATATTTCCAAAAAATTAATTTAGGCATAGGAATTTAATTTTTAAATATAATTTTTTAGATGCCCTAGACGGCCGTACGGTTGGGCAAGGGCTAATTTGTTTTGCATTTTTTTAACTTCTACAAAATATGTCAATTTTTATATCATTTTCAAGTCTTGGGCCTCTTGGATCCAATGGTGAGGTACATTTTCTCTCAAGAGGTCATCCATGAAATTTCCTCTACAAATCCCTCATATGAAAGCTCAATCCAAGAAACCCTTTTGACCCATATTTTGAAAGCTTCAAATCTGCAATAAACCCAACAAATATTAACAATCCAAAAGACCAAATCTGCAAATGAACACCTGCAACATGTGTTCCATATCTTGTAATGTCTCAAATATTAGATGCATGCCCATGGATTCAACTTTGCACAAATCTACTCAAACAAGGGTTATAACCAAAAATGTGGAAGCTCACACCTCCCATCAACCATGAAAACTTTGATACCAGTTGTTAGGAAAAAATGCATTCAATCACAATCTTAATTCGTTTCCTACATAACCCCAAGAGAGATAAACATGCATAAAAGTAACCATGGTGGATAGATCAAATAGACAAGCCACAAGATAACACAAGATATACCCTAGGAAAACACTCAAAAGGGACAAGCCAGCTTCCAAAAGCATCCATACTCCATCTATTATTTAGTAATAAAGCAATACAAGAGTTACAATGAATAACTTTGAAGCATCAAGCCTCTCAATGCATCCTCATGTGTCCAAGCATGAATCCACACATCCCATGCCATGCTTCACATATGCACTCCTAAAAAAGACTCAATAATGACAACCCACTCACCCAGCCAACCTTAATCATGTGCCACAAAACCATGTGAACACAAAGGTTCCACTAATCCCTTATTTAATATTGGGTACTAATTTTTCACTTTATTAATATTTTTCTAATATTGAATTATTATCACCTGTCTCCCACACATTAAATAACAATACAATGTTACAATACAACATAAAGTGGTCCCCAAATAATTACCTAGTGTGATTAACCACACCACCTAGGTGCATCAGAACTAAATAATTATTTAATTACAACATTATAATATATCAAATTATACAATGGTGTACAACACCATATCCCAACATCCTTCTCTATGTGATGTATGAAAAAAATTGCATCTCTCCATATGTTGGATAGAGAAGAACCAAGTCACAAGTCATTAAGTTTAACTTCTTGAAGAAAGATTATATTAGGTTTTCATTTAACTATAGCATCTTTCACCTCATATTTGCAAGAGAACTTGTTAATAATGACAAGGTAGGATAACTTTTGATGCATAAGCATCTCAGGCCAATAGGCAATCAACATCAATAATTTTTTTTTTTCTGATTTTATTTTGTCATTTTTTTTTTGTTTTCTTTCCTTTGTGGGCAGTTCTATTTGATTTGATGGTCGATAGCAAAAAGTTGAATATACAAGTTTCATCTTCTGATCAGTTTCTCTATATAATAAAGTTCCAATTTATTCAAATTCAAGACTTCTTAATGAGAGCTAAAATAGAAAAAATCGAGATTAAAAATTACAAAAACAAAAAGCAACAATGATTTTGAAAAGTTACAAAGAGAATATAAAAAGACACTCTTCAAAAAATGTAGGTAGAATGTCAAGGGGCATCAAAAATCAAGTGATAAAATGCAGATTTGGAAAAGTGAAGATTGTGCCTGGGTGAGAAGACAAGACCCATTCCATAGCTCCAATATGAAGGAAAATTAATAAGTTAGCATTGCTTGTTTGAAATAGATGAAACATGGCAAGTGAAAGCGAGGGAACCAGGCCAGCCGAGAAAAATATTGTATTCAAGGTTTTCTTGAGTTTAAATGTGTTGGAAAGATACAAAGAAGGATGCATCAGAAGGTGAGAGGGAGGAACACACATATTAGAGGAAAATTTTAAGAAGTTAAAATGCATTAAAAGGCAGTTAAAAGGCCGATAGGACTTAGACAGGGGAAAAGAGGAAGAGTTTTTTGGTAAGAGGAAGAATCTATGACAAATTAGAATTGAAACAACAAATAGAAGATGGTACTTAATGAAGGATGTAGAATTAAATTTTGAAACTGAACGTAGAAGGCCTATGACAGGGTATACCACGTGGAGGGAAAAAGACCATTGAGGCGTGTTGTGAATTAGCAATGAGAAAACAAAAAAAATTGCATGGTAAAAGAGTTAGTAAAGAAGGCGTCACATAGCCTAATGAAGCAGGGCCACAACTAGGTGAGTAGGGAAGTATATGGGAAATAAATAATAAGTTTTGATTTTTAATTGAATGAAAAAATCCATTAGAGGAGATGTGTCAGATAGGTTGCGTTAAAAGTTTGAGCACAAAGATTATTACAAATGAATATGAAAAAATGTATGTGGATTTAATATCTTGGAGGGCATGTATTCAAACAAAGGGAGCATGGATACACAAATATCGAATGGAAGTTGGATGATACATCAGTGTAAGAGGATAACACCATTTTGGATAAACATTGAAAGTTAGAACACATTGTGGTGTTAAAAAAATCTGCAGATAAAAGGAGGGTGATATCTAATGGAAATAAAGGAGGCACAACATAGGAAGAACAAAGAGGATGTCTTCATAGGAAGGGTTGAATCATACCATTGTAGATTAGCAGAGTTTTGTGGAAGAAATTACAAAGGAATTTTTTCATGCTTGACAATATTCTTGAAGATGTAGGTAAACTAGAGGAGGGATTGTGTGGATGAGTTGACGGAGATGAAGAGTTGGAAATCAGAGAGGAAATGGAGGTGCCTACCATTTGCAATGTAATTTTCATAATAATGGAATTATTTGATTTCATGTTTGAATACATTATTGCATAATTGTAATCGATTTTTAAAATTGACACAAGTTATTGTCAATTTTGGATTAATTGTTTTTTCAGTCGTTTGTAATCTAAACTTTTGTGGTTTTGAGATGAGAGTTTTTTTTCTTCTTCTTCATCAATTGGTATCAGAGCCAGAGGTTTTGAGCATGCAGATAGAGCACTGAGAGAGAGGTCTTTTTTACCAGGACTTGTGGGTGGAGAGGAAAGTGACCAGAGGTTTTGGGGGCACAAGCAGATTACTGAATGTGAGGTAACTTGTGACAAAACATATGGATAGTGGAAGCACAATTGAGGAGCTCAAAAGTATCACTGCAGGTGTGTGGAGTCCTAAGTGGTTGAAGGTTGGAAAACATAGAATTGGAAGTAGGAGAAAATATTGAAAGTATCGTTATAGGTGTGCGGAGTCCTGAACAGTTGAGAGTGGGAAATACAGACAAAAGTGTTGAGGAAGTGACAAATTATAGCAAATGAAGTGGAATCTTCATGAGATCGTGGTATGATTCCAACATGGAGGTTGCAAGGGTAGAGTTGTGATGCAGGAGCATCCAGTGGTGTAAGGGCAATCTTACATCACCCAAAAATAGTTAAATTTCAAGTTTCTCAGTTTTTAGATGTTTTTACATTTTTGGATACCCTTTTTGTCATAATGAAATTCTCAATCGATGGTTTTTATTTTATATTCCTGGGTTGAAAGATATTGCAGTTTTAGTTTCCCAGTTTTGCACCTGAAAACATTCTGAGTTAGATTTGAGGCACTTAGATTTCCCAGAACGGCCCCAAAACTTTCCAAAATTGGCGTAGCAGATTTCAAGCGTGTTCTTGACTTCGAGACCTTTCCAATGATTCAAACGTTTCGCGAATCGGAGTCCCGGATCAAAAGTTATGGCCTCGGGAAGTTGGCGCACTTTCTAGAAGATACAATTACAAATGTTCTTTTGAAATTTGAACTTCATGTTGTAATTTTTCGGTGCCAAACTGCCTAAACTCAAATTTGAATGTTGTTTTGGCTCCAAACTAAAGGGGATCTCTATTTATGGGTGGGTTTCTAATTTTTGGGTAACTTTTTGGGGACAAGCTCACATATTGCGAAAGGGTGATTCTGTAGCTTTCTGAACTTGCATGTGTTGTAGAACTTGGGGATTTGAGATCCTCTGCATGTAAGAAGCTCCATTTTCTGAATAATAAAATTATTCTCTTGTTTGTGGGTTATTTTCTAAGTCTCGGGCTATGCCCTCATCAAGTGGTATCAGAGCGGGTTTTCTTGAGCGTGTGGACAAATTGTCGATCGTGCGCAGTTCGCACCAAGACTATGGTTGTGGGTCAAGGTCAAGAAATATGCCTCCAAGAGTGATGCCTGGTAGGCGTGGTGGTGCTAGAGGTGGTCGAGGTGACAGAAATGTTGGTGGAAGAGATGCACTGGCAGCCCTCCAAAGACAGATTGATGTGTTACAAGAGCAGTTGAGAAGAGGGTTAAACCCGAGGGAGGAAAGTGAAGATGAAGGAGAGGAAGAAGGTTTAGATGTAGAGGAGGAAGAAGAAGTAATTGATCAAGACCAAATGCGGCTAATAAGGGCCATTTCAAAGATCGAGAAAAGACCCAGAGCGTAAGTCCCTAGTTATTCGAAGCCCGAACTGGAAGAGTTGATCGAATCGGATCAATGAGCTAGAAGAATATTTTGAGTATGAGGAAATAGAGGACCCGTGACGTTAAGTTTAAGTAAAATGAAGTTGAAGGCCATGCCAGATTTTGGGTGGAAAGAGGTCCATTGGAAAGAAATCAAAAGAGGAAAAAGAAACATCACTGTGATGGATCGATGGTAGAGAACCAAGAAGCGCTTCATCCCAAGGATCAGCGAAAGTTAGATCTCATGGAAAGAAATTGCAAGGGTTGAAGCAAGGAAGCAGATTCGTGGAGTGGAATAAACCGGGCGATTTTCACGATAATCATTAGAACGGGTCACACAGAGGCCAATAAGGAGAAGGTAGCCCGATATCTTAATGGGTTATGACTGAGCATTCAGGAGGAGTTAAGCCTAGTCAGAATGACCACCATTGAGGATGTGTATCAGTTTGCTCTGAAGGTGGAAGAAAAGCTAAACAAAAGATTTGATGGCAAGCAAAAAAGGATTAGAGGGAGGTCAAAATGTAAGGGTAGGGAAGACCTTAGGGCCAAAATGATGATGAAAAAAATGAAGATGGGTACCGTACCCGGCTTTCAAAGGAATGAAAACTTACGATCAAAATAGTGGGTGATCAAAGAGGTAGAGGACAAGGGAGATATGGACAAGGATCTGGAAGAGGTGGTTTCAGAGGAACGTGTTTCCAGTGTGGTGAAGAAGGGCATCGAGCCTATGAATGTCCACAACACCAAGGAAGGGCAAACAAAAGGCCAGAAGGTCGTGGAAGGGTTGCACATGCAGATGAGGAGGCCCAATCTGAACATTCAGATGATGCTGAAAGGGAAGAAGCCCTAGTGATTAGGAGAGCCCCGGTGACTGAGCAAAAGGAACCAAAACAGAGGAAGAATCTGTTTCGCACAAGGTGCAAGTGTGAAGGAAAATGTTGTGATGTCATTATTGATGGTGGGAGCACCGATAATCTGGTGTCAGAAGAGATGGTCACAAAGTTGAAGCTGAAGAGGGAAAGGCACCGATCCACGGATTGCCCGCTGCGTAAAGACCAAAGCTTTGGTCAATGAGTAGTGCCTAGTAAAGTTCAAGATTGGGAGCTACCTATGATGAGGTATTCGTGGATATCATCCCTCATGGATGCACGCCATGTTGTTGGGGAGGCCATGGCAGTTCGATAGGTGAGCTATACATGATGGCCATGCAAACACTTATTCCTTCACAAAGGATGGGGTTCATTACAAGTTGAAACCCCTGAAGGAGACCGAAGAAAAGGTATGCAGTAGTGCTAGAATTTGTTATGTAGATGGAAGAAAATTTTTAGAAGGTATGAAGCATGAGCATGTGTGTTATGCATTGATTCCTAGAGGGAGTAAGGAGGATAGTGAGAAGGTTCCAGAAGAAGTTTCTGGGATGTTGGATGAGTTTGTGGATATTGTTTCTGATAATGTACCTGAGGGTTTACCACCAATAAGGAAGATCAGTCATCAAATTGACTTGATTCCTAGAGCCAGTTTACCAAATAATGCAGCCTATAGAATGACTCCTCTAGCAGTAAAATGTGAGGAGCTGGAGCGCATAAGTTCAAGAGCTGTTGAGAGAAAGGGTTTGATAGAGAGTTTGAGTCCATGTGCAAAGACTGCAGCATCAGTACCAAAGAAGGATGGGAGGAGGGATGGTACAGATTCCCCGAGCCATAAACAAGATAACAATCAAGTACAGATTTCCCCGCCAAGGATGCATTGACCCGGATGGACTGCTTGAGGAGCTTCAAGATTTCCAATAAAGATTGATCCGAAGAGTGATATCCCCAAACTGGATTCTAGAGGAGATGAATGGAAGATCAGCTTCAAGACCAAAGATAAACCAGACGAGTGGTTAGGTCATGCCTTTGGGTCGGCTAATGACCGAAAGCACATTCATGTGGCTCATGAATCCAGGGGTAATTAAAAGAATTTTGGGAAGTTTTGTTATTGTGTATTTAGATGATATTTTGATTTTCAGTAAGACATTAGATGGGCATCTGATGCATATTCGGAGAGCCTTTGAGAAGTTAAGAGAAGAGAAACTGTTGATTAATTTGAAGAAGTGCAGTTTTGTGAAGAGGGAGTTAGTGTACTTGGGGTTTGTTGTCTCAACAAAAGGTCTCAAGATGGACCCAGAGAAGGTGAAGGCTATTCTGGAATGGCCTACCCCAAGAACTGCTACCGAGGTGAGATCTTTCCATGTTTTGGCTAGTTTTTATAGAAAGTTCATTAGAAACTTCAGTAGTATTTGTGGACCCCTAACTGAAACAATGAGAGGGGATAGAAAAGAATTCAAGTGGAGAAGTGGAGCGGCAAAAAGTTTTGAACTGTTGAAGCAGAAGGTGACAGAGCAACCTGTTCTAGCCCTCCCAGATTTCAACAAGGTGTTTCAGGTGGATTGTGATGCCAGTGGTTGTGCCATTGGAGCAGTATTGAGCTAAGAAGGTAAGCCCATTGCCTATTTCAGCGAAAATTTAAATGATGCCAAGAGAAAGTATTCTGTATATGATCAGGAATTTTATGCAATAGTTCAAGCATTAAAGAAATGGAGACATTATTTGTTGCCAAAGGAATTTATTCTATATATTGATCATCAGGCCTTGTAGTACCTAAATAGTCAGGGAAAATTAAATTAGAGGCATATGAAATGGGTTTTTGCAGAAGTTATACCTTTTTTTTGAAACATAGGAGTGGGAAGTCAAATAGGGTTGCAGATGCCTTAAGTAGGAGGCATACATTGATGACAAAGATGCAGATTGAAGTGGTTGGGTTCAATGAACTTAAGACACTGTACACAGAAGATCCTGATTTTGCAGAGGCTTGGAAAGCTTGCAAGGAACCTGTTACAGTGGACAGGACAAGGTGGCTGGATTTCATAATCCAGGATGGCATGTTATTTAAGGGAAGTCAATTGTGTATCCCGAGGAGTTCCATGAGGGAGAACCTGATAAAGGAGAAGCATAGTGGAGGAATGGCAGACATTTTGGTCGGGATAAGACCATTGCCATTATCAGTGAGCATTATTATTGGCCTCAGTTGTCACAAGATGTGAAGAAGTTTGTACAAAGCTGTAGGGCATGTCAGATGGCTAAAGGAGTGAGTCAGAATACAGGCTTATATCAGCCCTTACATGTACCAGAGAGGCCATGGGAGGATATAAGTATGGAATTTTTTCTTGGTTTGCCAAGGACACAATGAGGGAATGATTCAGTCTTTGTGGTGGTTGATAGGTTTTTGAAGATGGCACATTTCATTCCATGTTAGAAGACCCATGATGCAGTCCACATTGCTAACTTGTTCTTCAAAGAGGTGGTGAGGCTACATGGTCTGCCAAAAATTATTGAGTCAGATCTTGACACCAAATTTGTGGGGTACTTTTTGAGGACCTTGTGGAAGAAGCTGAAGAAAGAGCTGAAGTTCAGTTCTGCACACCATCCACAAATAGATGGGTAGACAGAGGTTGTTAACAAGAGTCTGGGTAACCTACTGAGATGTTTGGTATGAGATAAACCCAAGGGATAGGACTTGATCTTACCCTAGGTAGAATTTTCTTACAACAATTCTGTCAACAGAAGCACCGGTAGATCACTGTTCCAAATTGTGTATGGAGGTAGCCCCAGAACAACTCCAGAATTGAGGAAGATGGACCAAGAGAAGAAAATAAATGCTGAAGCCGAAGATTTTGTAGAGTACATCAAGAATATACATGAGAAGGTACGAGAACACATTAATAAGATAAACAAATTCTACTAGTGAGTTATACAGTCATAAATATCATATAAAAACATGTACCCCCTCAAGGTTTCACCTCTTGACTCATCCAAATGCTCACACAATCACACCTTGAATCTCATGCACCTATAAGTGATCAAACATGTACCATACATTTCCTATAGCAAAAACTAATAAACAATATAATCCATTGTGTAGTAAATTGTCCATGCTCTCCAATGCCTACTCAAAATTGAAAATCCAATTTTGTATGCAAAAGTTATGACCAAAACTATGAAATGGAGAACATCTAGCTTCCAAGCTTAAAAACTGATCAAAACTACAAAATCGGGAAACCAAACCTATACCACTATGTAGTTATTGAAATCACCTTTCCAATGAGTATAAGAAGTGAGAAAATTGACTTTGCGAGAAAAAGTTATGCAAGTTTGAAAAAATGTCCAATTTGGCTATAAAAGGGCTTGCTTGTGGCACCCAGACTGAGCCACCGATGGCAGTGGCCAGTGGGTAGTACCCGAGTGGTGAATTCCACAAATGATTTAAATTCATTTAAATTTTTACTTTTCAAAAATGCACACCTCCAGACTCGATGCCACCAAAAAATCTAGTTAAGTATTCTTTGAAGTCTGACAGACTTTTGAACCCGATGAACAAATTAAATTTATTTTATTATTTTAAAAGAATTTTAAACTAATGGATTTAAAATTGTAAAGGGTAGTTAAAATATTTTATTTTAAGTCATAGGGCTTCGATTGGGTCCCGCTGACCTTGTTGGTCAGATGACAACTAGTAGTTGCCAACAAGGTGTTAGCCCTGCAGTATTGCCCATCACAGGGTACGAGTTGGGGGGTTTGTGGATCCCCCCAAAGCCTATAATATATATTTTATTAATTTTTTTAAAAAAAATTTCAAAAAAAATTTTCAATAAGATTTTAATTGAATATTTCCAAAAAAATAATTTAGGCATAGGAATTTAATTTTTAAATATAATTTTGTAGATGCCCTAGACAGTTGTATGGTTGGGCAAGGGCTAATGTTTTTTTGCATTTTTTTAACTTCTCCAAAATATGTCAATTTTTATATCATTTTCATGTCTTGGGCCTCTTGGATCCAATGGTGAGGTACATTTTCTCTCAAGAGGTCATCCATGAAATTTCCTCTACAAATCCCTCATATGAAAGCTCAATCCAAGAAACCCTTTTGACCCATATTTTGAAAGCTTCAAATCTGCAATAAACCTAACAAATGTTAACAATCCAAAAGCCCAAATCTGCAAATGAACACCTGCAACATGTGTTCCATATCTTGTAATGTCTCAAATATTACATGCATGCCCATGGATTCAACTTTGCACAAATCTACTCAAACAAGGGTTATAACCAAAAATGTGGAAGCTCACACTTCCCATAAACCATGAAAACTTTGATACCAGTTGTTAGGAAAAAATGCATTCAATCACAATCTTAATCCATTTCCTACATAACCCCAAGAGAGATAAACATGCATAAAAGTAACCATGGTGGATAGATCAAATAGACAAGCCACAAGATAACACAAGATATACCCTAGGAAAACACTCAAAAGGGACAAGCCATCCTCCAAAAGCATCCATACTCCATCTATTATTTAGTAATAAAGCAATACAAGAGTTACAATGAATAACTTTGAAGCATCAAGCCTCTCAATGCATCCTCATGTGTCCAAGCATGAATCCACACATCCCATGCCATGCTTCCCATATGCACTCCTAAAAAATACTCAATAATGACAACCCACTCACCTAGCCAACCTTAATCATGTGCCACAAAACCATGTGAACACAAAACCACTAATCCCTTATTTAATATTGGGTACTAATTTTTCACTTTATTAATATTTTTCTAATATTGAATTATTATCACCTGTCTCCCACACATTAAATAACAATACAATGTTACAATACAACATAAAGTGGTCCCCAAATAATTACCTAGTGTGATTAACCACACCACCTAGGTGCATCAGAACTAAATAATTATTTAATTACAACATTATAATATATCAAATTATACAATGGTGTACAACACCATATCCCAACATCCTTCTCTATGCGATGTATGAAAAAAATTGCATCTCTCCATATGTTGGATAGAGAAGAACCAAGTCACAAGTCATTAAGTTTAACTTCTTGAAGAAAGATAATATTAGGTTTTCATTTAACTATAGCATCTTTCACCTCATATTTGCAAGAGAACTTGTTAATAATGACAAGGTAAGAGAACTTTTGATGCATAAGCATCTCAGGTCAATAGGCAATCAACATCAATAATTTTTGTTTTTTCTGATTTTATTTTGTCGTTTTGTTTTTGTTTTCTTTCCTTTGTGGGCAGTTCTATTTGATTTGATGGTTGATAGCAAAAAGTTGAATATACAAGTTTCATCTTCTGATCAGTTTCTCTATATAATAAAGTTCCAATTTATTCAAATTCAAGACTTCTTAATGAGAGCTAAAATAGAAAAAATCAAGATTAAAAATTACAAAAACCAAAAGCAATGATGATTTTGAAAAGTTACAAAGAGAATATAAAGAGACACTCTTCAAAAAATGTAGGTAGAATGTCAAGGGGCATCAAAAATCAAGTGATAAAATGCAGATCTGGAAAAGTGAAGATTGTGCCTGAGTGAGAAGACAAGACCCATTCCATAGCTCCAATATGAAGGAAAATTAATAAGTTAGCATTGCTTGTTTGAAATAGATGAAACATGGCAAGTGAAAGCGAGGGAACTAGGCCAGCCGAGAAAAATATTGTATTCAAGGTTTTCTTGAGTTTAAATGTGTTGGCAAGATACAAAGAAGGACGCATCAGAAGGTGAGAGGGAGGAACACACATATTAGAGGAAAATTTTAAGAAGTTAAAATGCATTAAAAGGAAGTTAAAAGGCCGATAGGACTTAGACAGGGGAAAAGAGGAAGAGTTTTTTGGTAAGAGGAAGAATCTATGACAAATTAGAATTGAAACAACAAATAGAAGATGGTACTTAATGAAGGATTTAGAATTAAATTTTGAAACTGAACGTAGAAGGCCTATGAGAGGGTATACCACGTGGAGGGAAAAAGACCATTGAGGCATGTTGTGAATTAGCAATGAGAAAACAAAAAAAATTGCATGGTAAAAGAGTTAGTAAAGAAGGCGTCACATAGCCTGATGAAGCAGGGCCACAAATAGGTGAGTAGGGAAGTATCTGGGAAATAAATAATAAGTTTTGATTTTTAATTGAATGAAAAAATCCATTAGAGGAGATGTGTCAGATAGGTTGTGTTAAAAGTTTGAGCACAAAGATTATTACAAATGAATATGAAAAAATGTATGTGGATTTAATATCTTGGAGGGCATGTATTCAAACAAAGGGAGCATGGATACACAAATCTAGAATGGAAGTTGGATGGTACATCAGTGTGGATGAGTTGAGGGAGATGAAGAGTTGGAAATCATAGAGGAAATGGAGGTGCCTACCATTTGCAATGTAATTTTCATAATAATGGAATTATTTGATTTCATGTTTGAATACATTATTGCATAATTGTAATCGATTTTTAAAATTGACACAAGTTATTGTCAATTTTGGATTAATTGTTTTTTCAGTCATTTGTAATCTAAACTTTTATGGTTTTGAGATGAGAGTTTTTCTTCTTCTTCTTCATCAATTGGTATCAGAGCCAGAGGTTTTGAGCATGCAAATAGAGCACTGAGAGAGAGGTCTTTTTTACCAGGACTTGTGGGTGGAGAGGAAAGTGACCAGAGGTTTTGGGGGCACAAGCAGATTAGTGAACGTGAGGTAGCTTGTGACAAAACATATGGATAGTGGAAGCACAATTGAGGAGCTCAAAAGTATCACTGCAGGTGTGTGGAGTCCTAAGTGGTTGAAGGCTGGAAAACATAGAATTGGAAGTAGGAGAAAATATTGAAAGTATCGTTGCAGGTGTGCGGAGTCCTGAACGGTTGAGAGTGGGAACTACAGACAAAAGTGTTGAGGAAGTGACAAATTATAGCAGATGAAGTGGAATCTTTGTGAGATCGTGGTATGATTCCAACATGGAGGTTGCAAGGGAAGAGTTGTGATGCAGGAGCATCCAGTGGTGTAAGGGCAATCTTGCATCACCCAAAAATAGTTAAATTTCAAGTTTCTTGGTTTTTAGATATTTTTACATTTTTGGATACCCTTTTCGTCATAATGAAATTCCCAATTTATGGTTTTTATTTTCTATTCCTAGGTTGAAAGATATTACAGTTTTAGTTTCCCAGATTTGCACCTGAAAACCTTCCGAGTTAGATTTGAGGCACTTAGAGTTCCCGAAACGGCCCGAAACTTGCAGAAATTGGCATAGAAAATTTTAACATGTTCTTGACTTCGAGACCTTTCCAACGGTTCAGACGGTTCGCGAATCGAAGTCTCGGATCAAAAGTTATGGCCTCGGGAAGTTGGTGCACTTTCTAGAAGATACAATTGCAAATGTTCTTTTAAAATTTGAACTTCATGTTGTAATTTTTCGGCGCCAAACCGCCTAAACTCAAATTTGAATGTTGTTTTGGCTCCAAACTAAAGAGGAGCTCTATTTATGGGCGGGTTTCTATTTTTTGGGTAACTTTTTGGGGACAAGCTCGCATATTGCGAAAGGGTGATTCTGTAGCTTTCTGTAACTTGCATGTGTTGTAGAACTTGGGGATTTGAGATCCTCTACATGTAAGAAGCTCCATTTTCTGAATAATAAAATTATTCTCTTGTTTTTGGGTTATTTTCTAAGTCTCGGGCTGCGCCCTCATCAAGTTGTTATAGAGACATGCTAGAGGAGGGCATGGAGAGAAGAGGAAGAGTATTTGGCAGAGGAGGTCAAGCTATTTGGCGGAGGAGGTCGGACCTTTAGCGACGAAGTTCCCTAGAGATTGTTGCAATCTCGAAGGGTGATTCTATCACCTGACTCCACCTTTGTGAGCTTATGCTCACAATTTTTCTTACTCGACATGTCTGATGCAAGACCGGGTCAGCAAGCAATCAACATCAACAAAAAATATTTCAATTTGATTTTACTATTTTTTTTCGTTTTCTTTCCTCCGTGGGAAGTTCCATTTGATTTGATGGTTGATAGAAAAAATTTGAATATACAAGTTTCATCTTTTGATGAATTCCTTTGTATAATTAAGTGCCAATTTATTCAAACTCAAGACTTCTTAATGAGAGCTTAAATGAAAAAAGTCGAGATTAAAAATTATGAAAACCAAAAGCAATGGGGAGTTTGAATAGTTACAAAGAGAATTTAAAGAGACACGATTGAAAAAACAGAGGAAGAATGTCAAGGAGCATAAAAAATCAAGTGATAAAATGCAGATTTGGAAAAGTGGAGAGTGCACTTGGGTGAGAAGACAAGCCCTATGTCATAGCTCTAGTATGAAGGAAAATTAATAGGTTAGCATGGTTTTTTTGAAATAGACGAAACATGGTGAGTGAAAGTGAGGGCACTAGGCCAGCCGAGCAAAAGATTGTATTACAGGTTTTCTTGAGTTTAAATGTGTTGGTAGGATACAAAGAAGGACACGCCAGAAGGTGAGAGGGAGGAACACACATGTTAGAGGAAATTTTTAAGAAGTTAAAATGCATTAAAAGGCAGTTAAAAGGCCGATAGGACTTAGAGAGGGGAAAAGAGGAAGAGTTGTGTGGCAAGAGGAATAATCTATGATAGATTAGAATTGAAACAACAAATAGAAGTTGGCGCTTAATGAGGGATGCAAAATTAAATTTTGAAAATGAACGTAGAAAGCCTGTGACAGGGTATACCACGTGGAGGGAAAAGACCATCGAGGGGTTCTATGAATTAGTAAAGAGAATACAAAAAAAATGCATTGTAAAAGCATTAGTACAAAGGAGTCACATAGCTTGATGGAGCAAGGCCATGACTAGGTGAGTAGAGAAGTATCTGGGAAAGAAATAATGTTTTGATTTTTAATTGAATGACAAAATCCAATAGAGGAGATGCGTCAGATAGGCTGCGTTAAAATTTTGACAGCAGAGATTATTACAAATGAATATGACAAAATTTATGTGCATTTAATATCTTGGAGGGCACATATTCAAACAAAGGGAGCATGGATACACAAGGCCCAAATAGAAGTTGGATTATACAACAATGTAAGAGAATAAAATCTACATTACATGGATAAATGTTGAAAGTTAGAACACATTGTGGTGTGAAAGAAATCTGCAGATAAAAGGAGGGCGATATCTAATGGAAACAAAGGAGGCGTGGTGTAGGAAGAACAAAGAGGATGTCTTCATAAGAAGGGTTGAATCATACCATTGCAGATTAGCAAATTTTTGTGGAAGAAATTGCAAAGGAAGTTTTTTATGCTTGACAATATTCTTGTAGATGGAGATAAACTAGAGGAGGGATTGTGTGGACAAGTTGAGGGAGAGAGTTGGAAATCAAAGAGGCAATTGAGTTGCTTGCCATTTTCAATGTAATTTTAAGAATAATAGAATTATTTGATTTCAAGTTTGAATACGTTATTCCGCAATTGTAATCAATTTAAATTGACACAAGTTATTGTCAATTTTGGATTAATTTTTTAAAGTTGTTTATAATCTGAACTTTGGGGGTTTTGAGATGAGAGTTATTTTTTTTCTTCTTCATCAACTTTGAACCAAAATTATTAGGAGACCTATTTTTATATTGGTGTATGATTAAATATTTCCTTTGTTGTAATTTTGTACTCATATAAAAAATTCTTATATAGACCATAGGTCTTGTGAATATTATTAAAATATATAGTTCATTTCAGATTTGTGCTTTTATGGAAGATTTATATTCATATTGTACATCTCTCATAATTACCTAGTGTGTCTTTTATGTTAGCATTTCATATTTCTATTTTCTTGAAAATTTTGTATTCCTTTTAGATATCTCTCATAATTAGTTTGTATATATTGTATATAGTTTGTTTCAGGGAAAATATTTATAGATTAAAATATTAAACATATCAAAGACTACACCAACTCATGAATTTTTAATATAGTGAGAAAAATATAACCAATTTTATCAATATCATCAAATAGAGAAGAATCATTACATGTGAACATATTGATAGGATATCAAAGTCATTTGAGAGGTCAAATTTGTTAGTGTAGGTTTTTATTTTCCTAATGAGGTATTTATTTTTCTAGGAAGCATGATGGAAAAAGTGATAAACTAGAAAAATAGACACTAAATATAATAGTAACTGAAAATGAAAAAGTGACTTAGAACATATGTATCATATCTCACTTCAACCACCAAATCTTGAATCAAGACACTTTAGGGAACTACCAAATCAAATTTTGTTATAATTTGAGTTTAGAGCCTTCATGTAAGAGGTTGTAGCTTGGTCCTAGGATAACAAATTAGTCTTGGGTAAAAATTTAGAATTGTGTTACACTTTATAAAGGAAATGACCAACACAAATAAAGTTTTTCAATTTGGACAACCTAAAATTGATGTTTAAATTTTAAAATAATATAAACTAATGAAACATAAAACTATTAGTTTAATTTATGTTTATAATTTTTTAATTTTTAAAAAATAAATGGATGTTTTTTTTTTCAATTTAAGAGGATAAATTTTGGTTGTTGATTTTTTTTTAAATGTGAGGTTTATGGGATGTCACAAAAAGTAAACAATAACTTGAAAATCTAGTGCAATATTTTTTAAAAAAAATTGATGAATGTTTTGTGTTTTAATAATGTTTTAAAATCAAATTTACTCAAAACATCATAGTTTTCATGAGATGTCAACTTTTATCTATTTTTAAAAAAATACCATTTTAGAGAAGATTCTCTCCTTTAGTACATCATATATGCTTTAAATATTTAAATTTATTTTACTATTTTTAAAAAATGTCTAATTATCCTTATGTTTGATTATAATCACCTACTTATAATAACTTAAAAAAAAAACAATATTAAAACTAATCAAAATATCATTAATTTTTAAATTCTAAATTCTAAGCTCTACAAAATTTTATTTTTGGATTTTCTTGAAAGTACCCCTAGTTGGAGAAACATAAAGTTGAAGTTGAATTTTTATTCAATTTTCTCCAAAAGAGGGGTTAAGTTGTCGCATAGGCTTACCACATAGATAATTTTGGGTAAAAGTGTTTCAATTGGAATTATTTTGTCCAAAAATGTTCTAGTTGAAACAATACAGGTAAATTCAACCTTTTCCATATTTTAAAATTAACATATAGCTATTTAATAGTTTTTGGTGAAAGGGTTTTATCTGAAACTCTTTGTACCACATAAGTAAAAAGTAGTTTTGGGTTGCCCAAAACTATTTTCTTGATCAAGATTGTGACATAGTTGTGAACTTGTACCCTCATATATGTCAGAATCTTCTAAGATATTTAAGAATTCATGGGATTAGTCTATTGACAAAATATTTGCATGGCAACCTCTTAGAGAGTTAACCAAAAAATAAAATAAAATAAAATAGTAAAAATAGTTGTCAAGCTAAAATACAAATTGTAAAATGGACAAAAGCATGCAATTGCACTTGATATTATAACATATCACAATGAGAATGTAGTAAAACCTATCAAATACATACAAACCCAATTTTAACTCAAAACAAAGACTAGGACAAGGCTACTAAGGATCATAATAGCCTGGTGGTCAACTTGGTCTCACTCTAATGGACTAATTTATGACATAGCCTATTGTCTTATAAAACTTGTAAATTTGACACAAGGATTCTTCCTATCATTTATTTTAACTTTTCCCTCTACCACACTTGAATATTCTACACAAATTATCTTATTATTTACAAGTCAAAAGTCTATGGAGACTCTACAAAATATAATAATGAAAGTCTATGGGAATTCAAGCATAGATTTGCCTAGCATAAAATAAAAAATAAACAATTTAATAAAGTTATTCTCATAAATAAAACTAAGTACAAATAGAATAATATATATGGTAATAGGTAAATGGAAACATGAGAAAAGGAAAAACAAAGACAAGGTTGGGAGAGGGGGAGATATATGCCAATAGAAATTTGACTCTAAAAAATTATTATATTTTGACATGTGGTTTGAAAGGAAATAATAAGACTATTGTGGAAGTTGACACAAGTATAAGTACAACAAAATCAAATTGAAAAAAGTATTTTTTTAAATTATTATTATTATTATTTTTTGTTGCTACAAGGGTATCCCCGCGACCTAGCCAAACGTCCAAGGGGCAAGTTGAGGTGAGACTAATCCCCTATAGGTGGGCATGACAACCTGCAAGCTGGTCCATCGGTTGAGCACGAGAGCGGGAGTCGAACCCGAAACCTATGGGGAGAAAACCCATGACCCAAGCCAACTCCGCTACCCGTGCGGGCTATTTTTAAAAATTATTTTTTATTATTTTAATGAATTAAAAAATTATAGTACTTTAAGCATGGTGGCATGGTGCAAGAGTAGGTACCATTATAACCTGCCATAGTAGGGTATGACCCTTTCCATGAGCAAGGTTTAGGCCCCATACACAACTCTAGTCAATAAAAATTGATCAAAAATCAAGAATTTTGGTGGTCTCCATAGAGAATCAATGGCTACCACTTAGTAGCTTAAGTTTCATTGACTTAAAAATAGCGATTATCCCTCCACTGATCCTTCAATTCCACTCCATGGTTTGTGCACCTCCCATGCTCAACCACATGATAACCTCAGTGACACTCCACCTTGCTACTTCATCAAAAACCTCCATCTAAGTAGCGTCCCTAGTTTTTATCATCAATCCACTACCAACTTGTTGCTTGAGCAATGCTTGGCCAACATGCCACCTACACTTTACTAACATATACACCCATTCACCACCATTCCACCACTTAGTTACCACCACCATTAGTCTACCACCTAGACACAACCCACCTACCATTAGACCAAGGAGCCTCCTCTCTAGTGATATTTTTAGTTTAAGAGGCCAAATTTGGAAGGCCATATATTTCTCAAATAAAAGTTTTTTCTTGAAAAAAAATGGGAAATTTTTTCATGAACTTTTGATGGTATAATCTATTTTTGTATTTCCAATTTTTTAAAATTTCAATTTTCTCTCGTATTTTGTTGTTTAGACATAGCTTTTTTAGGTTTTTGGCCTCATAAATTTCACAAATAAACTATAATTTGAGTCCATTTTTATGAAAGTGGATATTTTAGAAGCACTACATATTGACATAAGCTATTTATTCTTATGTTATAAATTAATTATACTTTTTTTAAGACTAAACACACATTTACAAAACCTTATAAAATTAGCTTCCACTTTATAAATGTTATTTTTTATAAAGTGATTAAAACTATAACTTGATAAGGGTGTCTTAATTGAGATATGTGGGGGTGTTGTTAATGCACATGCTCTCAATTCATAAAGTTCCATCATATTTTTAATTCTTAGGGGGCTTAACAAATAGAAATTTTAGAAACATGAACTAAAATAAAGTTCACTAATGAGGTAATCAATTTAATTTATTAATGGGTAAACTAACCATCCCAAGTTGTCATTACATAAGAATCTAAGGGAATTACAAGGCCTAATAACATCTTGAATCATTGTTAATGGATTAATCTCTTACTGTATAATTTGTATGGGCTAGTTCATGAACCAGGTATTCAATGGTAGAAATATGTATGAAAAATAGAAATGACCATCTTCTAGGATTAAATATTCTTAGTGTCAACTAGTAACCACACATTATGGGCTCCATCCTACATTATGGGGAAATAAATGGACATCACAATGAACCTTCATTCCTAGAAGATCCATCTATGGACATATGCCTCCCCATTGATACTTTTGAGAAATTTTTGTATGATGATGTTATTGAAGAAAATATAAACTCAAAAATTAATGTATATTCTAATGACAAAGGTATCTCTCATATTACTTATCCTCCTCATACACCTCTAGTATCAGTAGTTATTATACAACCTCCACTTCCTACATCAACAAATATATTGAATTCTCTACATACTACTATAGGTTCTCTTTGGTATGTTCCCACATGTCATATTGATCATTGGGATAATTAATTATTCAAAATACATCATTTTTTCTAGAATCTCACATTCTAGATATTGATGATAATGTTGAAGACACATGTCTTCTCTTTGATGATAACTCACACTAAGTTGCATATTCTCTTCTAATTGTATTTTTCTCTATTTTCCACATCATGCTACTATCTTGGCATATCCTAGTTCACATTGGTTTAGCTCTCACACTTCCATGGTCTCTATTCTCAAATAGTGTATATCACAATCACTATTTAGCTTTAGCCTCAAGACATATGGGTAGCTTCTAAAATTTATTCTTATATTCCACCATTTGAATGAAAATTTAGTAGTCTAATAGCTTTGGGGTTTTCTTCTTCTAGAAGGAATATGTATCCTTTATTTTAAAAGTACCTACTACAACATTCACCTTGTGAAATTCTACATTAACTTTCTCTCTCTACTTTGTGGAGGCATATATAGGCTTTATCTTGCAAGGATTGTAGCATGCAATCACTTCTATGGTAATATCTTGTCCTCCTATATTTTCTTACTTGAGATGCATTTTTTCATGTAGGTTTTATGTTTCTACTTTAGGGGTTGGGGATCATAGTACACTCTCTTTTTATATTGGGGTTCTTTGAAATTGTAAATGGGGATTACATGACTTGTGTTGTCATGAACCATTTCTTTACTACCTCAATTACAATTAAGGGGGTTGTTGGTTTAATCCATTATTACATATATCATTTAAGTTTACTTAAGTAACTAGTTTTATTTACCAAGGTAGATAAGTAACAATAATGAACATCTCACATAAAGTTGATCTTACTTGATCTACAAGTTGAGTTTACTTGACTTAACTATTTTTCATGTTGAGTTTGTCACTTATTTAGTTGTAGCTAACTTAAATTCTTTGGGAAGCTTGTATTTTCAACTTGTTCTCACAAAGTGTATATTTTATAGTTCTTTTCTTTCATTTAAAAAAAAATTAGTATAAATAATATATAATGTTATTATTCCTATTTTTATATTAAATTAGTGTCATCTTATTGTTTGTTATTGTATAGAGTTATGATTTATTTCAAATTCTAATAAGAACAACCCCACAACTGAATAAATGATTCATGGTGGGTAATTATTAGCATCCAAGTGCATAACAACTATATTTGGGTGGGATTATGGGTAAGTATGATTAATGCATGGATAAGATGAATGTATTAGAGTATGCACAAATAAGAATAAGGTGAGGGATAAATGCATGAGGGCATGAGTATATCAGAATCGGTAAAAGGTAGGAAAATGAACCCAACTTCTCACAAAATTTCATCATTAGCAATATGTACATGTATTGAGGTATTTCCTCAAGATGGACACAAAACTAGATGAATAATATAGTGAGTGCTTCTAGATATAATAAGATATATTATATCTAGAAGCACTCACTAACATTATTATGGATAGTGGTGGAAAGGGTTTTCATATCATCTTCTCCTATAGAGAGGATCCCTCTCCTATAGAGGTGGAATCTACGTTGGTTTGTTGGGTTGACTAGTGTTGTATGGGGGTTATTGCTTCCTGGGGTTCTGTTGTTCCTCCCAACTCTCCTATTGAGGTGAGGAGTCTAGATGGCTTGGAGGTTAGGAAAGGGAGCTCTTTCTTCCCTTTATTTTGATTTCTCTCTCATGGAGAGCCTATTCGAGTGATTTGGTTTATCAACATCACTTAGTTTGTTG
Source organism: Sequoia sempervirens (assembly GCA_007258455.2). Taxonomy (NCBI): domain Eukaryota; kingdom Viridiplantae; phylum Streptophyta; class Pinopsida; order Cupressales; family Cupressaceae; genus Sequoia; species Sequoia sempervirens. The sequence goes on from VDFB02322763.1 coordinate 62,611, forward strand.
TTTTTTTGGCTCAAGTATGTTCTTTCTGAGTGGTTGGTTAGTTGTGGCTTGGTTGTTTTAGGTAGTGTTTGTAGTAAGCTAGGGTTCAAGGTCCCTATAAAACCTAGTTGTAAAGGGTTCAAGGTCCCCTTTAAAACCTATTTATTGTAGCATGGGTAGTCTGGTTAATCTGTTAGAGGTTGTTGTTTGGGTGTGTATTATCTATTAGCAACGTTCTTTATTTAGACAAGGTTTCGGGTCCCTTCAAAACCTATTTGTAAAGGGTTTTGGGTCCCTCCAAAACTTGTATTTCCCATAATCAAAACATTATTATGGATAGTGGAAATTTGATATATCTTAAATGAGAAACGACATGGGTGTACAAATTTCACCACTATTAAGTTTAATAATTATAGATATCAAAATAGATAGTAAATTAAGATATACTTTCCAATTATTTTGTGGAGATTTAAAAGAGATTATAATTTAAGATTTAAAATTTGACTTCAAACATATGAAATTTAAAATTATATTGCTCTAAACTTATTAAATATTTAGAAGTTTATTTATTAGCAACATATCATAAATGCATCTATCTAAAAACACATAGAGGTGTTATATAATAACTAAAAAATAACTAGCTTATATTTTTAGAAAAACTTAAAATTAAAAACATAACTAGAAAAATAAAATATACTAACAAAAATAAATATAAAACAATTTTCTAGTGTGAAATAACTCTTTTTTTATTTTTTGACCGATAGGAGGATGAGGAGAGCTCCGAGAAATGGGTTGGTACAAGGCAACAAGCATTTTTAATTTTTTTTTGGATGGTAATAGTAGATCTCAAGGTCATTTTTAGGTTCATGGTGTAGATCCCAATTGGCATGAAAGTCTTCATACTAATCCAACGGTTTCCTGATCAAGACAACCTCGTGTTCCTAGAAAACATCTTTCCAAGCAATGACAAGAAAATTTTGACATTTGCAGTTCTGAAGGAGAAGGGGATCTAATGACTTATTTTGGCATCTAAGGTTCTGAAGAAGAAGGGGCTCCAATAAATTTTCCAAATAATGTCCCATTAAAATTTTCCTTTCCAAATAATATTGTGTTCAATAGAGCTTTGTATCATAACCATATTTAGAAGCACTGGCGTTCAAAGTAACTAGCAGGGAACAAGGAGACATAGTATTTGAGTAAAGATTCATCACCAACTACTTTTCCTAACAACATTTCCCTAGGTAAGGGTTTTATTATTAAGGATTTCAATAATCAGTCATGGAAGGTTTAGTCACAAACCAATAAGCGTCAGATGCAAAATGGGGGTTTCCAACGGTTACCTCAGTTTCAACAAAAATGAAAAAGTGCTAAGAATGTAATGCTTCTAGAGGAATTGTTGTGCATGCAATTACAAAATCTTAGAGAAATAGCATTAATTTGTAAGTTCTAGAAGTTTTCTCGACCCATTTCTGATTTAAAAACTCTATTATATCAGGATTGGGAAGGGGAAAATCAAGTTTTCTATATAGATTAGGGAAATGGTTTCTTAATTTTTCTTTTTTCTTTAAAAAAAGATACAGATGTGATTTATAGGGTTAAATCATGGGTCTATGGGGAATCAAGCTTATCTATTCAACCTTGGCATCTGAATTTTAACCCTAAATTGGTTAAAATTAGGTTTATACCTTTTTGAATTCAAGTGCACTCTCTACCTTTGGAATACAGAGAGTCGAGCATTATTGAAATCTTGGCGAATTAGCTAGGCATATTCTTGAAACATGACTTCTCTTTCTTCAAAAACCCTAAGTTACCAATTAGAGCCTGTGTTCATTTGGATACTACACAAGCTTTTCCTAAAGTTTTAAGGATTAAATCAAAGTCAGGGTTTTGGTTATAAGATGTTTTCATTGAGAGTCCCTACAATGTTTGCAAAGAGTGCCACATTTGGGGGCACAAGACTATTTTTTTGTAAAACTAAGCAAGTTCGGGTGGTAAGGGACGTGTCAAACAAAGATTATCAACATTCGTCAATTTTTTATCAAGAACCTCAGGGGTTGGTTGATGATAATCTATGTATAGTTCAAAAGTGCTTTGAAGATGTGTCAATTTCTAAGAGAAGGTTGATTAAGGGAAGGAAAAAGATTTTTACTCTACCCCTGGGTGTGTTTTAATTATGAATCAAGCTTCTTGTTCTAAGTTTTAATTTAACCCATCAAAATTTGTGCTTCCACCTCAGAATGTATTAGGTGCTCACAATACTATTGGAAGGACAAAGGATAATGCTAGATTTTCTCAATCATGGGTTTTGGGCTAGTTCAAAATTTTGATTCGGTTTTTTATTCTCACAATCAACCATTAGAATATGTGGTTTCTGTTAGTATGCTAGGTGGGTAGAATAAATAAAAAAACTTATTGTTTCATATACCACCAAACTGGGTGACTACCTATTTTTCTCAACTGTTTGTAAATGGAAAATATTTGCATTTGTATTTTCCCAGATTCTCATCAGTTTCACGCTAGCAAGTGCATACAATTTCATCTACCCTGGTTTTGGGTGATTCTGACACTAGGTCACTGACATCAATTAACATACCAAATCTAACATGTTCTTCTAATATGCAGCTAGATTTGGATGATACACATTCTAAAGAGGTGTCCTAGGAAAAGAGTGTCAGTGATATTTTTGGGTTCATGGATATACAATCCATGTTAGAAGATGGAAATTTGGAGGGAATAGCCAGTAATATTTCCATGATGGTAGGGTCTTCTATCATGGATGAAATAATAGAGTAAATTGAAAAAGAGAGTGAGTTAAATGTTCTTGTATCTTCTGATACTAAACATATCCCCTCATCCTCAAGCTTAGGGGAAAAGGATTATCTTTTAAATATGACAACTTTAGTCCCAAATTTAGCAGAAGCTACCAATATAAGATTGGAGAATGAAGAGGGTGCTAAGGAATTTGAAAGAGGCACAAAATCATATGTAGTCCAGATTCAAGAGGAGATAATGCAGCTAGGAAACAATTGACATTGGATGGTAGTATTAAAAAGATATTGAGGGGAGCAAGTTTCTCTCCAAAGTTGGTATGAAGATAGTATCTTGGAATGTTATGGGAATTAATGCCCCTAACAAGAGAGCCCACATCAAGCAACAAATTGATGCTTTTGGGTCTAACATAGTTTTACTTTAGGAGACAAAGTTATCACAAGAGATTTTTGATTCAGTTATAAAGAAATGGACAAGGTGGAAATCTTGTCAGTCAGTAGCACAAGGTGCTTTAGGAGGTTTGGTGGCTTAGTGGAATTCAAATTCTATTATAGTTGAAGCTATAACAAATGAACAACATTGGTAGTTAATGAAGGTGACACATTTTGATTTAAACTTTTGGCTTCTTAAAATTTATGCACCAAACTCTATAGTTGGGAAAAAGCAATTGTGGGAAGAGTTAAACGAAGATTTATATCAAATTGGCTTAGATAAGGTGATGCTAGCTAGAGATTTCAATGCAATATTATCTTTGAGTGAAAATAAGGGTGGGTTCATTGCTCCTGAGAAGACTATGGAGGAATTCAACTCTTTCATTCAAAATAATGCACTCTTAGACATAAAACTAGGTAATGGGAATTACACCTGGACAAATAAGCATAAATTCTTTCTTCAGATAGTTGTGTGCTTGGATAGGTTTTTGGTTTCATCAAATTGGATAACAAAAAACTTTGGGTTGCTTTCAAAAATCTTACCATGGGTGGGATTGGATAATTTTCCTATGTCTCTGTGTATTGAAGTTAAGAAATTGGTTTCAAATTCAAAGTCATCATTTAAGTTTCAAATGATGTGGTTCCACCATCCAGAGTTTTTAAGTTCATTATGTGATTGGTGGTTGAAGGCTCCTTTGGTGGAAGGAACATTTATGTTTAGATTTTGTCAAAAATTAATGCACGTGAAGGGAAAAATCAAACATTGGAATGCTACTTTTTTTAAGAATGTGTTTCACCAAAAGGAATGAGTCTTTGAACAACTTTCAGTTGTTAACTCTAAAATTATAGTTAATGGTTTAACCTCGAACAAATATGAACTGCAAAAAAAATTGCAAGAAGAATGGGAAGAACTTGTTGTTAGAGAAGAGATTTATTGGCGTCAAAAGTCATGTGAATTATGGTTAAAATAAGGTGATAAGAATACAATTTTTTTTCATAGATCTGCTCCAGTAAAGAAGGCCAAAAAGACATTTTTTTCAATAGTGGACAGTGTAATAGGAGAAAGGTTAACAAAAGAATAAGATATTGAAAAAGGAGGTGTGAATTTTTTTTCAAATTTGTTAGCTACATCAGGAACTAAATCAGACCAGCTAGAGAGAGTAAGGGAAGAAATGTTGGAAGGGATTCTAACATTAGTTTCATAGGATGAAAATATACAATTGTTAAAACCATTCACCTTAACAAAATTAAGGTTGGTAGTTTTTTCTATGCTACCAGATAAGGCACTAGGGCCTAACAACTTCACAACCAACTTTTATCAGAAATGTTGGGAGTTCATTGGTAAGGATTTTTTGAAGGAATTGGAAGAATCCAGAAGCTCGAGTATGATGCTAAAGTAGTTTAATGTGATTCACATCGCTTTCATTCCTAAGGCCCATAATCCATCTTCTTTCTCAAAATTCAGGCCTATATCACTTTGTAACACTATTTATAAAATTTTCACAAAAGCAATTTATTTGCATTTACTGCTTATCATACCTAGAATAGTTTTAGAAGAGTAGGGTGGCTTTGTTCCAGGTAGGGAAATGGTTGAGGGTGCTTTGGTAGCACATGAAGTTTTTCATTCTATATCCATGCATGGTCTTCCATAATTAATCATCAAGCTGGATATGATGAAGGAATATGACAAAGTGGATTGGTCTTTTTAATGCAAATATTGAAGAAGTTTGGGTTTCAAACAAGGTGGTGTAAATGGGTTTATTCATGTTTGGCAGGCGCAGAGTTCTCAGTTCTTGTAAATGGTACTACGTTATGATTTTTTAAGTCATCTCAGGGGGTAAGGAAAGGAGACCCTTTGTCTCCATTTCTTTTTATCATTTTGGCAGAGGCACTGAGTAGATCTGTGAACAAGGCTCACATTTAGGGCATATGGAAAGGCATTAAGTTACCTGCCACAAATATAACAATAACATACTCTTTATTTTCTGATGACACCATTTTTTTTGGTATGTCATAAAAAATAGAAGCGAATAAGATCAAGAACATTTTAGAAAAATATACTTTAGCTTTTGGTCAAAAGGTTAATGCAAGCAAGTCAAAGATTTCTATTTTTAATACAAATCCTATAATAAAGGATATGATTGTTTAGATTTTTGGGTTTCAGATTGTAGAACTACCATGTAAGTATTTAGGAATACCGTTCTTTGTAGGGTCCAATAGGATTTCATATTGAGAAAAAGTTATCCATAGTATTCAGTCTAGAATTGTAGGTTAGAAAGGGCGATGGTTATTTATTTTAGGAATAATTTTATTGATAAAATATGTTCTATCTTCGATCCCAAATTATTACATGGTAGTTTTGAAGGCTCCTAGTGCTGTTATTATAGAAATTGAAAAATTGAACAGGTCTTTCCTATGGAAGGGAAACATGGACAGTAAAAGGAAAATACCTCTTATTTCACTTCAAAAAATTTGTATGGAAAAGTTAAAAGAAGGTGTCCGGTGCATAATTTGTCTACAAGAAATGTGGCACTAGGTGCCAAGTTGGTCTGGTACATCATGTAAAATCATAGGCTAAGTGGTGTAAGATCATGCAAGTGAAATATCTAGATTGTGGTGCATCTGATCGCATTCTCACCATTTCAAGTCCTCCTCGAGGATTTGTAATGTGGAATTTTTTGTTAGAGTGTAGAAAAGTAATTACCCCATACTTAACTTGGGAGATTCATAATGGGGAAAACACATAATTTTGGTGTGACTAATGGAATGGGTATCCCCCATTGAATACAATGCATGAATTTTAGGTAGAAAAAAATCAATCTATAAAAAGCTTGGGACTAAAAGTAAAAGATTATTGTTATGAGATAGATGAGAATACAAGGAAAGTAAATTGGAAAAAATTGGTAGATCCTTCTATTCCAAGTGCTCAACATGAGGAGTTAAACAAGATCCTAAAGGAAAAAATTGTATACTTTCAAAAGGTTGCAGATAAGCTTATTTGGGAACCATCTATATTAGGTAATTACATGATTAAATTGGGGTATAAAGCAGTAATGAATGTTAAAGCATAGGGTAAATCTCAAAGGGCATTGTCTTTCTGCTGGAATTAGATGGCGTTACCTAAGGTAGGTTTCTTTTCCTAGTTGGCATTAAAGCACATAATCTTGACAAGTGAAATATTGGTTAAGCCCAAAATTTCTAATCCCTTCAAATGTGTTCTTTGTGAGTCAAGTTTGGAGGAGGTAGATCATTTATTTTTGCATTGTCCTTTTGCAAGTTCATGTTGGGCATTTGTTAAATCCAAATTAGGATGGTATTCCCTCCTTTGAAAAAATCTTTGGGAATTGTCTTCAAGCTAGCTAGTGTTGTGCAAAACATCACTTTTTGAAAGTATATGGAAAATAATCCCTTCTACTGTTGTGTGGTGCATTTGGTGGGAAAGGAACAAACTGATTTTTCGTAAGCTAAATTTTAGTATAGAACAAGTGTTGATCAAATTAGAAAAATCGATTTGTGAAATCACAAATGCATATGTACTCAATTCTAAGCATGTTGGTTCAACTTTTTAAGATTGGGAGAAAAAAAGCTTAAGTCTTGGCCCATACTTTTAATTCCCTTTAAAGGAAGTCAAAAGCCAAATGTAGAATTGAGAAAAGACAGAAAAAGGTAGTATGGTTTCCTCCTGCTGGATTTGTGAAGTTAAACTTTGATGGAGCAGTTAGAGGCAATCTAGGAATATCATGTGCAGGTGTAGCACTAAGAAATCATGAGGGCTCACTCATAGGAGCAAAATCAACCCGTCTTCCTTATGGATCAAACAACCAAGCATAAGTACAAACTCTGTTGCATGGTTTGCAAATAGAAATTCAATTAAAACTATCAATAGTGCAGATAAAAGGTGATTCATTGATCAGTATCAATGCATGTGGGGATAGAGGGATAGGTAGATGGTGAATTAAATATGTTATAGAAAAAATTTGACATTTACTTGATAGTTTGGAGTCTTTTCAGTTAAACCACATTATATAGAGGGTAACTAGTTAGCTGATTATTTAGCAAACTTGGGTTGTGAGCAAGTGCAATCAGAAATATTATGTGGGGCAGACCCAAATGTTTGCATATGTGTATTGCAAGATATAATCAATCTTGAAAAAAGCAGGACAAATAACTAATCAAGGTCGCATTAAAGAATGATGCAAAGACAAGCATTGCATTAAGGGTTGCATTATGTTGGAAGGAAGGAGAATTATTAGAGTTCATGGCGATTGATGTTTTAAAATGTGCTAATTGTGTTTTGTTTTTTTGCAAGAATCAAGGTTAAGCATTTTATTCTCACTCTGTATAATAAATATATTCAATTACAAGCTATATAGATTTATGATATGGAAATAAAAATCAAATACCATTGTAATATGACTGAGGGTCGGAGATGATGCATAAAGTGGTGACATATACATTTGTAACAGGAGGTACAAAAGGCGGAAGTCACTAATATCCAACATTTCAAATGTCAGATCTTTTGTACAAGTTTGTGTGACACAATATAGATGGCACCCGAATATATGTTAAGTCTGTGAAAAGCTCACATGTGGTTTTGGGAAATCATAGGGGAAATTATCACATGTTGTGGTTGTCAAAAATCCGTTATGACATGCGAAGGTCTCATTATTGACTGGTTCCGTATTTTAATGTGCAGGCTTAAACAAATATTATTCTATATCTCCCCGTAATAATGAAGTGATAATCCAAGAGCTATGTAAAGATCTCGCTCGTGTGATATAATCTAACTTCATGTGATGAAGAATATGAAATTAATGTAGTTCCAATCACCAAGTACATGTTTGCTTCTTTAAAATGCCCTTGCATTTTCATCAACTATTTGTCTAGGTTCTCAACGAAGGAATATTGTGTTGGCTCTCAGTAGGTTCTGAGTCTGGTGTGCTATCTTGGGGTTGGGGGTTAATTTCCAATTAAATTCAGTTGTGTTTGGTGTTTACATTGGCTCTATGTGGGTGGTTCTTATGTCATGTCAACAACATTATTTATGGATTCTACGAAGGCATATTGTGTTGGCTCTCAATAGGTTCTGAGTCTAGTGTGGTAAGTTGTGCAAGCCTAAGCTTTCAAATCCAGTGTTATGTTCTTATCTATTGGTGCTAAATATGTCAGTTTGGGGTTGTGGATAAATTTGCACTTCATTTTTGTTGTGTGGTTGTCTTGGGATTAGGTGTTAATTTGCATTTCTTTTTAGTTACACTTGGTGTAACTTACATTGTCTCAATGTGAGTGGTTCTTGAGTCATGGGTGGGAGGTGTCTATGCAAGTTAAGAGTGGCATAAGTGAGTTGTTGGTGGGTTTTCCATTCATCAATGGAGTATGCACTAAATTTTCTTAGGGTGCCTATTCAAATGAGAGAATGGAAGCAACCTTTCTTAGAGGAAGCAGACAACTTTGAATTGTCCCAAATATTTAGAATGCCATGTCCAAGCCTTGTTGATAGCGTGAAAACTATTATTGGTGAAGAAATATTAGGCCAAACTCCTTGAGATTGTTGTTCCCTTAACATTTGTTGTCAATCTTCTTGTCTAACACTATGGATCTCTTATAATCTCTTGAGTCCCTCCAAATTGTGATTGAAGAGATTGTTCAACCTAATGTTCTTGGGGACGAAAAGTTGTTGAAGTGTGTGCAATTATATAATTTGGATAAGGGAAAGGGGTATGTTGGAGGCTTATTCCCAAAGAGTTACCTCAAATGCAATCAGTCATTCAAAGCAATGTATGAGGCTGTCGAGAAAGGGTTGAAGAATGATTATCCTTGGGTTCTACACATGATTATAAATTTGCATTCGCAAGAGGTTGGTTTTTAGATGGTAAACAAAATAAAGGAAAGTTCTTCGCAATTTTATTTTTCCTTTCTCATCATAAACAACATGGCTATAGTTTGGTAGCAGTTGCCAGAATAATTCCAGTGGGTCAAAATGATGTTGACCTAAGATATGTAAGATATTATATTTATTATAAATATTAATTACAATATTTAATATTAATATTTAATTAAATGTTTTTTTTTGAGTTTCAATATATTTATAAATTTGTAGAGTTAAAATAAATACATGTGTTGAATAAAATTAATGAAAAATAATCATTTTATATAATTTTTTTGTTATTAAATATTTTTAACATTAATTTAAATAATAATAATAATTTAATGTATAAATTTTAAGTTAAAACAATCATATAAGATGTATTTATTTTTTTGCTAGAATTAAATTGGTAATTTTATTAATATTATTTTTCATATTTGTTATGTTTTAATTTAATATAAAATACAATAATTATATATAAACCTCCACACTAATTATATATTTGATTATGCAAATAAATAAATAATTGTTAGCTTAGTTAAACATAAAGGAGGGCGGAGTTGGGGCCCTAGATCGGTTGGCTAAATCTTTCTTGTTGCAGGAGGTTGGTCATGAGGTCTACATGAGGTCTAGTCTCCCCCACCCCCGTGGTACCAGAGGGTGTGTTGCGATAATAATCCTTCCCACTTTGAACTTGCACACTGGGATATCATACAATGTCTACAAAATGATAAATGCACTTTTACTTATTTAATAATATTATATAAATAAGTGGAGAGATATCCTTCCCTATACATATGTATGTTTAATACAACATGATAAATGCACCTTTACTTATTTAATAATATATATAAAAGGAGCCCCTATTTTCTATTTAATAATATATATAAAATAAGTGGAGTATCTTGAGACACACTTTTACTTATTTAATAATATAAATAAAATAGGCGGAGAGATATCTTTCCTATTTTTAGCATATATATATTTAATAGTATATATGTCTACAAAATGATAAATGCACTTTTACTTATTTAATAATATTATATAAATAAGTGGAGAGATATCCTCCCCTATTTTTAACATATGTATGTTTAATACAACATGATAAATGCACCTTTACTTATTTAATAATATATATAAAAGGAGCCCCTATTTTCTATTTAATAATATATATAAAATAAGTGGAGTATCTTGAGACACACTTTTACTTATTTAATAATATAAATAAAATAGGCGGAGAGATATCTTTCCTATTTTTAGCATATATATATTTAATAGTATATATGTCTACAAAATGATAAATGCACTTTTACTTATTTAATAATATTATATAAATAAGTGGAGAGATATCCTCCCCTATTTTTAACATATGTATGTTTAATACAACATGATAAATGCACCTTTACTTATTTAATAATATATATAAAAGGAGCCCCTATTTTCTATTTAATAATATATATAAAATAAGTGGAGTATCTTGAGACACACTTTTACTTATTTAATAATATAAATAAAATATGCGGAGAGATATTCTTTCCTATTTTTAGCATATATATATTTAATAATATATCTTATTTCCTTGAGAAAGATATACATATATATTTGCTAGTAGCATTCACAGCTCAACATGAAAGACATTAAATGAATTAGGGTTAGGGTTAGAATTAAAATTAGAGTTGAGAATAGAACTAAGATTAAAGTTAGGGTTAAGATTTAAAAAATGAATCCAAATGTTGTATATACATTGACCCACATTTAATGCAACTTTATAAACCTTATTATACTTCACCTTGGAAATTTAAACTTGAACTTAATCCTTTACCATTTGAGGTTATGTCATGATTTATATTTCCAGTTCTATATATATGGGGGTTGATTTGCAGCAATTCATGTTCTTGTAGATTCAGTTTTACATTATCTTCTCTTGAGAAGTTCAGTAGTGTTGTAAGTTCTCAATGGCGTTCTACAAAGTGGTGTTGCAAGTTCTGTTTTTGTGCAGTTTATGCAACTGGGCATGGGGGAGAACTTTAAAATCAGACATCGAAGCTTTGATTTTGTTCAAAAATGCTGTGGAGGAAAATTCTATCTTGCCATCAACATGTTTGGGCTCATGGAATTTTTCAGTTGATCCATGTGACTTTGCCTCGACTAGCCAGTTTGTCTGTGGGATCAAGTGTGATGTAAAAATAGGGGATAAGAAGAGGATCACAAGTCTCACATTAGATCAGTCAGGTTATAGAGGCTACTTGCATCCATCTATTGGAAATCTAAGAGAGCTCACAGAGCTGTACTTAGCAGGGAATGCATTCCATGGAACAATCCCCAAGAGCATTACAAGGTTAGGCAAGCTCAACAAACTTGACTTGTCAAGAAACATGTTCTCTGGATCTATGCCACATTCAATGGGAAGGCTCAAGAATTTGCAGGTTCTGTCCTTGTCAAATAATAGGGTGAGTGGGTCTTTACCCCGTTCCTTGAATAGCTTGAAAAAGTTGATTACATTGGATTTATCTTCTAACATGCTGACTGGCATGATTCCTCCAATGGGTAGGCTGAGAAAGCTTGATAGCTTTGATTTTAGCTCTAACAGGCTTGTGGGTGCCATTCCATCACACCTTCCTATGTCTGTCTCACAGATGCTTCTAAGATCAAATTTTTTGACAGGGCAATTGCCTTCAAGTTTGATCAGACTTCAAAATTTGGTTGTATTAGATATTAGCTGCAATAGATTGAGTGGTAACATTGATAGGTTTTTGTTTTCCAACCTTGAATTGCAGCAACTGAATTTGGCAAACAACAGCTTTACTACAATCAATGTGCCAAATTTGTCTGCCATGGACAGTCAACTGGTAGCTGTGGATATTGGGTTCAACAAAATTAGTGGACTTTTACCCTCCAACATTGTAACTATGAAATCTCTGGCTGCTCTGTCTCTGAGATACAATAGGTTTTATGGCCCAATTCCTGCAGATTATGGTGCTAAGGCTGCTGCTGATGTGAAGCCTCTGGTTAGATTGTGTTTAGATGGGAATTACCTAAATGGAGAGGTTCCACCTCAGTTTATGAACATCTCTACTGAGAACATTAGTGGGAGCTTTGCTAACAATTGTATAAAGAGCTGCCCACCTAGTTTTTTGCTGTGCCAAGGAGGTCAAAGGCCGGCTTCTGAGTGCAGGAATGCATATGCTAACAGACCAACTATCTAAGCTTTGAGATATATGATTTTATTGTATTGGATATATGAGTTCATGTAATGTATAAAAGCTTTTGTACTTTACAAAGAATGAAGTTCATTCGCTGTTGAGTACTTAATCGCATTCGTTTGGCAATAATGCTTTGGATCTTGATTTTGAAATGTTGATTGTGACTTTTTGAAAGCTTGACAGCAGTTTTTCACTTTAGCAGAAGTTTATGAGAAAGTGTGTTTTTCAAATTATGTTTTTGAGATTTATATATTAGCACTTTCAGTCCAAATCACATCAACATAGCTGTTATAGAACAGTAACAATACATGAGCAATGTAGGATCGCCTTCTCAAAAGCCAAGGCAGTTATAAATTATCATTTAAGTTAAAGTCTAAGTAGAATCGATCTATCGTGCCCAAATAATGATCTTGGCAGGAGTGTGAGTAAAGATATGCATTCCTTTTCAGCTCTTCACATCTGCTTCCAGCTTAAGATATTTAATTAATTTTCATATTAATTAAAAACTATTGTTAAGAAATCATATGAATGCTAAAGAAACTGATTCAGAAACCTAGGAAACTCTGCCGGCTAACAGGGCAATAAAGAGAAGAATTGTAGCGTCACGGTTGGCATGCCCCTTTCAAAGCAACAAGTAGAAGTCTTCTATTCTGTTGTGTTGCAGCATGTCTCTGCATTAGTCACACAACAGTCCAGCTGCCACGTCTCCTACCAATACGAAGAGTATAACATCTGTGTTCAACCCATGCCCATATAGACCATTTGGTTGTTTCCTGTTTTGCTCAAGAAATAGCACAGTTTGTATTAAAAATTACGAGTCTAGCTTAAATTGTTTTATTATGTATTGGAAAACTTTAATGTACCACTGGACGAATTGCATTTTATAACAAACAGGAATTTGCAGCTATTTTACAAGAATGATGAACAAATCATATCAGGAATTATAGACGTCCATGTTCATCTTGACTTACCAAAGACAACTTCTACCATTTTTGTAGCACTCCAACTAAAATATTTGGGTCTTGAAGTTCAAGCATGTTAGTTCCGAGAAGGCCTTACATGCACCAGGAGAGGATGGCATTGAAAGTTTGGAGCAGAAAATTTATTGCTGTTCTAATGTTTGCTGCTGTTCACAGCCAGAAAATTTATTGCTGTTTGATGTTGCTGCTGTTTGATGTTGTTGTTCAATGTTCCATGCTGCTGTTCTTATGTTACTGTCCAAGCTCTGTTTGGCTACCAGACTTGGTTACTGGTTTGCTACAGTTGATCTGTAATTGACTGCTGACTTTTTTTTAATAAAGCTTTTATTCCATCAAAAAAAAAAAATCATATGAAGAAGTCTTTTGGAATAGTGTTCTATTTTCTTCAAAATGAAAATATACAAGTGTTATATTAAGTCAAACAAAGAGTTTAAAGAAACAAGAAAATTTGACATGCTATGGAAAATACCTTCTACTTATCAATTGATGAGCTAAAGGGGCCCTATAATGAATGGTTCATAAGGCACAAAGCTTGCTGAAGGTTTTGGAAATGGGGTTGCAAGCTAAGTGGCCTTAACCTTGGGGAAAAACTTCATGGTTAAGTGTGTTTAAGTCGGAGTAGTATTGGGGTGGGTGACCTCTCGAGAAGGCCCAATGCTTCACCTCTGTAAGCATCACCTAAATGCAATGAGTGCTAAGTGGACCATTCATTATCATGAGAGTTGGGTTCTTGTGAACCACTACTCATGAAACATGGGTCAATGAGTTTGACTCATAAAACTACACGGTTGAATCCTATAGCGATATCACAATTTGAGTCACTGTGGAAAATACCTCCTACTTATCAATGATTTAAGTTGTCAATTTCTAAAAGATTCTAATAAAATAATAAAAAAAATTAAAAATATTAAATTAAAAATATAATCTACATAAATAAATATGGAAATAAAATATATATATATATATATATATATTTAAAATTTTGTCAAGTGAAAAAATTATTTATTTTTTAAATATAAAGACATTAAGTTTTAAAATATATATCCATGTCTATAAATGAAGTGATTAAAAATAAAATATAATAAATAATATTTACTACAATTTTTTAAGTAAAAATAAATTTTGAAATCATAAAATATTGCATGTCTTAAAATATCAAGACATAGCAATACATCATACAAATGTATACTAAGTTGGTTCACAACATAATGCAATCTTTGTAGGGGAATCAATTGCGCAACCACCATGACCTAGCAACTTGAAAACTCACCAACAAAGGTATATGGCAAACATAAGCAAAGATGATGTTTTGTTGCATTAAATCATGAAAATATACCTATAAAAGGTTTACAAACATGTTGAAAAGAGTTCAAACTTATTACACAACTAACAAATTAGTCAAAGGGCTATTTTTCACCTAGGTTGGATGAGATCTTGTTAATCTAGTTAACTCCCCTAATTTTCCATGTCTCTTTTTCTCAAAACAATGTATATATGACATAGGTTAGTGCATGCACAAGTAGTGTACCACATGCATGGAGTCGGGGAATTTCTCATGTTTGAGCATGTGTGTGAAATGAACCAACATGTGAACTAGTAGTGTCGCATGTGTGTGGGGAATATTGATACAGGAAATGATAGGGGTTTCAATGATATGTAGGTGCACTTGAAGGCATTGGTGACTTAGGAGTAGTGTTGAATAGTGTTGATCTTGATGGAAACATTTAGTGGTGTGGATTGAGAGGTGATCACTATAGTGGGCTTATGATATGTAGTGAGGATTCCCACCATATCTGTACACTATTCAATGTTGACAATGCTAGTAGAGTGATGGTGATCTAAGAAGAACACTTTTCATCTCCTAGGAGATGACAGACATATTGGAGGATATTTGATGGATATTGTGGATACTAATATGCATGAGGATAGTATATTCATCCACAAGGGATCCTAATTTTTCTTTTAACATAAAAGAGGGGTAAAAATTTATTAAAACACGAAAAAATTACAGAGCAAAGTCATTACAATGCCTTATCCAACTCCACCAAATGGTCCCACTGTTGAGACAAATCAGGGGGTAATTGACCCCGATCAACCAAATTCCAATCATGAAAATGATCAGAAGCCCATTTAGCCAAACAATCAGCAACACCATTCCACTCCCTAGGAATATGAGTGAAGGTAACAAACTCAAGAGAAATAGAAAGATTGAGAATTTGTTCAATAATCAAAGCAAGGTGCCAACTGACATCATCTAACCTTCGCCTGTTCAACAAGTTCACCACAACCTGGGAATCATATTCACAAATAATCCTGTGCCACCCCAACTGACTGCCACACTCCACAGCCAGGAAAATTGCATGAGCCTCCATAAGATTATTAGTATGAAGACCCTCATAAATAGAGAAAATAAATTGAACATCCCCAGAACTATCCCGACCAACACCACCAATACCAGCATGACCAGGGTTTCCACGAGAAGAGCCATCTGTGTTAATTTTTAGGATGCCTTGAGGAGGAGGAGACCATCTTCCCTCCCTATTCACCTTCGGTGTTGGATGCCTACACCTGTTGTGCATAAGCTGCCGATGCGAAGGAGGAAGATGAAGGCAGTTGAAACAACCAACATCAGAAGGAACAATCGAATCAGTCAGATCACACTTAGCCGCGATCGTTTCTCCCACATAATGCAAAATTTTCCACCACAAGCGAGGGGCCCCCATCATCACATCCTGAAAAATCTGACGATTCCTCTCCAACCAAAGATTCAAAATAATGAAGGATGGGCCAATTGCCCAAGCAGCTTGAAGAAAGGAAGTAGAAACAGGGGCCCTACTCCCCCGATCCACAAACTTAGCCAAAGAGGAAACATGCATACAGGGCACATTCCACACCCCCACCAACGATGCCAAATCTCCCAAGCATAGGAACATTGGAAGAAGAGATGAGAAGCACACTCTTCAGCCTCACGACACAACACACAACAAGAGAGACCTTGGAAACCCCGCTTGCATAAATTATCCCAAGTAAGACACCGGTTTTGAGCCACCAACCACATGAAAAAATTGCACTTGGGCCAAGACAACTTATGCCAAACATACTTCCACCAAGGGACCTCAATATCCCCAAACAACTGTCGACCCAATTGCTTATAGCCAGTAGACACAAAGTACTTCCAAAACATATCAGAGCCATCCCAAGCTAAAATAGCAGGTCCCCTCAATGAATTACAAGCCCGAGAAGCCAAAAGTTGAGCCAGCTCCTGCCTATCCCCCTCAGAGCCCCTAGGAGGCCACTCAGAAGGGTGCTTCTAGCGAAAAGAAACAACAAAGCCACAATGCTCAGCAATCTTGTAATGCTCAACGGTGTCCCAACTAGCAGCAGTAAAAACATCACAGAGGGGTTGAAGATGAGGAAAAGTAGAAAGAATAGGTGGGTGACCATCCCAAGAATCCCACCAAAATAGAGCCTGTGATCGACAGATCCAAAAAAGCGCCTGCTTAATCAATTGAGCTCCCACTTTCAGAGTATACCAAATCATAGAACCACTCCCCTATGTTTTTAGGAGGTTTATTTTTTTGTGACGTGGCCTAATTTTACATGTTGATGCATGTAGGAGGTCAGTACCAACATTACCCTTGGTGATGTTATCTCTTGTTAGTGACATACAATTTCTTGAAAAGAGTGGAAAATATTTTTTTATTACGTTGGAAAACTATGTAGTTGACATTGTGTTTGAGTGACAATATTTCTTATGGGGTGCTTGTATGTTGGCACACTTGTATATGGATTTACATCTAGTGATATGCAGGGTGCACAAAGCATTAGTTCCTCCACACTAATGTAGATTTGGGTGTGGGAGGCATTGCAATGCTCCACCCTATTAGGGATAGGGGTATGTGCAGGATCATCATGGAAAAAACAGGCCCTTAAGTGGCAAAAAATTCAAAAAAATCAGAGTTAGGAAATTTGACGTAAAAATTTGAATAAGTTATCTATATTTTTTCAAAAATATGTAAAAATAGTATATGTAGCAAAATCAATGTAGTTTCTAAACTACTAGGTTTATTTTAAAAAAAAATCTATTTGGTAAAAATTTGAAATTTCAATGCAGTGATACTTAAATTTCAGGGAAAAAATAAGAAGTAGGTGTCTGTTTGACCACCCTAACCACATTAAAATGATAATATTTTTTTATAAAATTTTAGATATAAGTAGAGGACTCATGCCCCAATGTGATGTATATTTTTTTGTAATTTTTTCCAATCAAATAATTAATTATGATTTTTTTATTACAACTTTTTAAAAAAATATAAAATCTTGTATGTCTGACCACCTTAACTTGGTCAAAACTTCATGAAATTGATTTTTTCTTTTTTTAATCCTATAGTATGTGAAGCATAGAATGTGATGCATGTTTTGAATTCAAAAAATGTGATACCGTTTGAAAGTTGTAGATGTTTTTTAATCAGCCTATCAATCAGGAATTTAGTCATAATTTGAATAGAAAATGAATAATAATTACTTA
The DNA here is from genome assembly GCA_007258455.2 of Sequoia sempervirens. Taxonomy (NCBI): domain Eukaryota; kingdom Viridiplantae; phylum Streptophyta; class Pinopsida; order Cupressales; family Cupressaceae; genus Sequoia; species Sequoia sempervirens. The sequence continues at coordinate 80,367 of VDFB02322763.1, forward strand.
TTAAATTCAAAATAAAGCATAATTTATATTGGTGGAAAGCTGAGAATCTCCTTTAAAAACCCTTTTCGTTTCATCAATTTTGGGTAATAAAATAGTCATCATCCATATACCCATCATATTGCCACTTTTTGGCCCATCATGATCCTGCACATACCCATAGGGTGAATATAAAATTTAGGGAGCCCTATATTTTGGTTGAGACAATATTTTGAGATATATGAAAGTGGGTGATCAGTGCCACTAACAATGGGTGTTGGATGGCTTACAACTTGTGGATGTGATTTAGAAACTATGATAGAAATCATGATGGTTGGTAGTTGTGATTTATCACATGATAGAGTGCTACTTGGTAGGGAGCTATCCGTACATTATGGAGATATATCAATTGAACAAGGTGCAACGTCAATTCAAATTGTTACAGGGTGTGTCAACAAGGCCATATGTTTTTTCTTGAGTGACTAGGGAGGTGAACAAATGGGCACCTTAGATGATCTTGAGGTAGATTCAAAGATCTAGATGCATATATGATAGATGTAGTGTGGGACGAGGCCTCCATAGTGATAGATACAAGGGTGATGTCAGAGTATAATGCATAGTGGAGGGATATTTTGACATAGTCATCAATGTACGAGAGCTTGAGGGTAGCTAGGTCTGAGAGAGGCATGATAGTGGGTGTAGGAGAGGAATGGAAAAGGAGTAAGTGGGATAGATAGGAGGGTGGTAGTGACAAAAATAAGGAGGGGAGCTAGTGAATTGGGGGAGGGACCATCTAGGGAAGCTAAGGTGGAGAAGGAGGTGGTGGGAGATGAGGAGTGTGAGATGCTAAAAGGGAGGATACCAACAACTTCATTTCTTTAGATTCCTCATGGTGTTAGGATACAAATATTGTATGGGAGAAACAAGTGAATGTACATACACAACCATAGGTGTAGGAGAGAATATTATCCTAGTCAGTACAAGGACATGGTCAAGGATCACAAGGATATGGTGGTTAGGTTATTAGAGACTGGTAACCCTTGGAGGAGAGGATGGTAATAGTGCTAAATAATGGAAATATTATGGTGGGAGAGGAAGATAGATTGTTGATGGAGAGGGATACTCTCTAGGTAGAGAAGGATAGCCTAATTAGTGATAGAGATGATCTAGTGATTGAGTAAGATACAATAGTGGAAACACATGATGCTCTATAGATTAGTTAACTAGGGCTCATGGGGATGCTTAGTGGCTCAAGTAGGAGCATGAATAGGCAAGAGAATTATTAGGTATTGAGGAATGCCACATGCATGGTTAGAGATACGGATATCTCATAGGGAGATGACAAGGGATTTATAGGATGTGTCCTATTACAAGTAGCTTTTTATGAGTAGGTAGTGTCAATAGGTCAGAAGGCACCCAATTCTATAGAGTAGGGTCAAGATGATCAATAGGGGTATCAATGGTCATGGCTCCACCTAGGGGGGCTCCTTTGTCACCATCAAGGTCTATAGTCAATAATGCTAGCCAAATATAGCTTGAACTACTCTATTTTTGATATACTCTTAGGAGGCATGATGCACATATACATTTTTATGCTCTATAGAGCCACAATTTACATTAGCTTTTTTTGAGATATATTTGATGGGATAGTTGTAACATATGTTTTATATTATAATTGATATGTGAGATGATTTTGACTAGAAGAACATGTGATTTCCAATGATGTATATTATACGTTGATCAGGACGTGTGTTATGTTTATGATCTTATGGTGTATAATTATGTATGGTTAGATGGATAGATGTACATGTAATAATGATAATATGGATTGGTTTATGATGTGATATAAACAATCCATCTACGAAATAGAACATTTGTCTATCTAACCATACATATGTATATGATGATGTATGGATAGGTATTTTTATTTGTATGATTTTTGTGGATAATTATGCAGTGAAGTTATGATCTTACATGACAATATGTATGGTAACACATGATTATGGATAAATATATATACTCCTAATGGATAATGAATTTGTGTATATATTTAATGAAACAATTATATGAAATAATAATTGATGATGAAAACAGAGGAAATGGATGATGAATGATCATAAATCCAACTAAACAAAAAATGATCAAGTTAATTATTTGTACATGCATAATGATGATTAGTTAAGGGATAAAATATTCATTTATGATAGTGGATAATGGTATGGAAATAGTTATGGTTCCTTGAATGTAGGTGTCATTCTAAAATGTAGTGAGAACTTATTTTGATATATCATGAGATATTATGCATCAATATATAAAGAACAATGTGATCATGTATCTCCTGCATAGGAATGACTTTGCAAACAACAATAAAAATAATGCCTTGACACATCACTAGGTTGTTGAAGACATTGGTGGGTACTACAATGAGACAACCAATAGGAAAAAGGATGACCCAACAAAGTGCAAGGCTTGTAATGGCCTTGGTGGTTATTGTGATGGGACGACCAAAGAAACATGACAATTGAAATAATAAGACCATGCCTTAGTATCAATGATTCAAGACATCTCATGATATGAATGATCATGACAAACTTGAAAATTTGAATGCAAGGAAACAAGAGATAAACAAAGATCCAAAAGAAACAATCAAATTTTATCCACCAGTATTGCCTTGATCATGGAATCCTAAAGCATTTCCAATGGACTAATATCTTACCTTGTTTGTATGGGCTTGTTCACAAACCAAGTATTCAATGATAAAAAATATGTATATGAAAATTTTCAAATTTTCATGTCCTAGGATTAAATATTCTTACTTTTTTGGGACCACACATTATGGGTTCCATCCCATATTGAGTGGTTTTGTATTCTTTGGACCATAATATGGGCATCCTAATAAAATTTCATTCTTAGAAGATCCATCTATGAATATACTTCTTCCCATTGATACTTTTGAGAATTGTTATATATGATGATGATACTAAAGATAAGCTTTATTGGGAACTTCTTGTGTATTCTAATGAGAAAGATACCTCTCATATTACTTATCCTCCTTCTACACGTCTAGTATTAGTAATTATTATACAACCCTCGCTTGTTACATCAAAAAATATCTTGACTTATCTACATACTAATATAGGTCCTCTTTAGCAGGTTACCACGTCTTATTGATCATTGGGATATCTAATTATTCAAAATACAACATTTCTTTTTAGAATTTCACATTCTAGATCTTGATGATAACATTCGATACACATGTCTTCTCTTTAATGATAACTCACACCAAGTTGCATCTTCTCTTCTAATCCTCTTTTTCTCCACCACATTATGCTATTATATTAATGCATATCCTAGTTCACATTGATTTAGGTCTCACAAGTTTCCATGGTCATTATTCTCAAATCTTTTATGACACAATCATAGTTTAGCATTAGCCTCAAGATACATGGATAGATTTTAAAATTTATTCTTATATTCCATCATGTGAATGAAAATTTAGTAGTCTAATAGCTTGAGTTTTGCTTCTTCTAGAAGGAATACATGTATCATTTATTTCAAAAGGACCTACTACAACATTCACCATTGGAAATTCTACATTGAATTTCTCTCTTCTCTATGGAGGCACATATGGGATTTATCAAGATGCAATAATTTTAGGATGCAATCACTTCTAGGGGGTTACCTTGTCCTCCCATCTCTCCTTAGTTGAGATAGATTTTTTTTGCATAGGCTTTATCTTTCTACTTTAGGGAATAGGGATCATGGTACACCCTCTTTCTATATTGGGGTTCTTTTAGATTGAAAATGGGTACACCTAACATGAATCTGGTTGTTAATATCCATTGAACTTTATTACATCAATTAATATTGAGGGGGATGTTGGTGTAATTCATTATTACATCTATCATATTAAGTTTACTTTAAAAATTAGGTTTATTTAGTAAGGTACATTTAACAATAATGAACACCTCACATCAAGTTGATCTTACTTGATATGCAATTTGAGTTTAATTGACTTAATTGTTTTTCATGTTGATTTCATCACTTGATCACTTGTGGCTAACTTAATTCATTTGGGAAACTTTCCTTTCAAACTTGTTCTCCCAAAGTCTATATGTTATAGTTCTTTTATTTCATCTAAAAATACTCGAGTATAAAAAATATAATGTTATTTTTAAAAAAGTAAAAATTAGTTTCATCTTCTTATTTTTTCTTTGATAGATTTGTGATTTATGACTAACTCTAATAAGGTCAACCCCACAACCACATAAATGATCCATGGTGGGTAAATGTTAGTATCCAAGTGTATAACTATGTTTGGGTAGGTTTATGGGTAAGTATAATAAATATATGATAGGATCTGAATGAATTAGAATATGCACAAATTAGGATAAGGTGGGGGATAAATGTATGAGGGTATGAATTTATAGGAATGGGTAAAGACTAGGAGAATGAGCCCACCTTCTCACAAAATAGCATCATTTAGCCATATGTACATGAATTGAGGTATTTCTTCAAAATGGATACAAAACTAAATGAATAATACATTGAGTCCTTCTAGATAGAATTGTGATATATTATATCTAGAAGCACTCACTAACACTATTATGGATAGTGGAAATTTACTATTTCTTAAATAGGAAATGATATGGGTATACAAATTTCACCATTATTAGGTTTAATAATTATGGATCAAAATAGATAATAAATTAAAATCTACTTTCCAATTATTTACTGAAGATTTATAAATAGATTTAAATTTTGACTTTAAAAATATGAAATTTAAAATTATATTGATCTAAAATTACTTACTAAATATTTAGAAGTTTCTATACTAATATAGGTATCTTAAATATATCTATCTAGATAAACACCTAGAGATATTTTGTAGTAGAAGAAGGTCACAAAAGTCTCATGTGGTGATTGTAAAACCAAAACATAGCTAGCTTATATTTTTGGAAAAGTGTAAAATTATAAAATTTAAAATATAGCTAGCAAGATTAAATATAGACATAAAATATATAAATACAAAATAAATATAAAATATTATGTTTGAAATAATTTTTGTTTTATTTTTATAACAATTATGTCAATTATATTTTTAATTTAATGTTTTTGTGTGATAATAATTTTATATTAAATACATTTATCTAAAAGAGACATCTTGTAGGTAGAATTAATTACAAATAATATTGTATTTATTATTCGGGCTTCGGCCCGCAACTCACACAGTTAGCAGAGGAGGCTTAAGTCACGAGTTTGCTCCTCATGGTCTTGGGTCTGAGTCCGAGGGTCGGTCTCACCTGATGCGGGTCGGTCTCACTTGATGCATGTGGCTTGTGAGTGGCTGTGTGCATCCCCAGAGGATTAGTCTCGCCTCAGCTCGCTCCTTCCTGACCCCAACTTGGCAGTTTGTAAGTCCAAGGCAAGGCAGGCTGGGTTGTTGGGCTGGGTCATGGGGATACCTCTAAGTTATCAATTTTTTTTTTGTAAATTTATTATTCATAAATAATATTAATTACAAAAATATATTTAATATTAATATTTTATTAAATATTTTGTTATTTGAGTTTCAATATAACTATAAATTTGTAGAATTAAAATAAATACATTTTTAATAAAATTAAATAAAAATATTTTTTATAGAAATATTACTTTTTATTAAATATTTTAATATTAATTTGAATAAAATGTATAATAGATAAATATATAAACCTCCACATTTTTTTAAAGAGGTAAATGTTTGACGTTACCAATGAGGGACTTCATCCTCAACATAAACACTCAACAATTACATTTAAACCACCACATTAATTATATATTTGATTATGAAAAAAATTAAAATAATTGTTAGTTTAGTTATTTTTAATTAATTTTATTAATTTAATATAAATTATATCCTTATTCATTAAAAATGTTATGAAATGAAAAGAAAACTTATTTACAAATTTACTCTATGTTATATTTCATTATTAAATTAATTATTAATTTTTTTTGCAAACGCCATGGACAATCATATGGTTGGGTTGGGGCTATTTGTTTTTTGCATTTTTTTAACTTCTCCAAGATAGGTCAAATTTTATGTTATTTTCATGGCTTGGGCCTCTTGGATCCAATGGTGAGGTCCATTTTGTCTCAAGAGGTCATCCTTGCAATTTCCTCTACAAAACCCTCATATGAAAGATCAATCCAAGAAACCCTTTTGACCCTTATTTTGAAAGCTTCAGATCTGCAATAAACCCAACAAATCTTTACAACCCAAAAGCCCAAATCCGTAAACAAACACCTGCAACATGTGTTCCATATCTTGTAATGTCTCAAATCTTACATACATGTCCATGGATTCAACTTTTCACAAATCCACTCAAACAAGGGTTATAACCAAAAACATGGAAGCTCACACCTCCCATCAACCATGAAAACTCTAATACCAATTGTTAGGAAATAATGCATTCAACCCCAATCTTAATCCATTTCCTACATAACCCTAAGAGAGATAAACATGCATAAAAGTAACCATAATGCATAGATCAAATAGACAAGCCACAAGATAACACAAGATATACCCTAGGGAAACCCTCAAAAGGAAAAACCTCAACCTCCAAAAGCATCCATACTCCATCTATTATTTAGCATCCTCATGTGTCCAAGCATGAATCCATACATCCCATGTCACGCTTCACATATGCACTCCTAAAAAAGACTCAATAATGGCAGCCCACTCACCCAACCAACCTTAACCAAGTGCCACAAAACCATGTGAACACAAAACCACTAGTCCCTTATCTAATATTGGGTACTAACTTTTCACTTTATTAATATTTTCCCAATATTAAATTATTATCACATGTCTCCCACACATTAAATAACAATACAATGTTACAATACAACATAAAGTGGTCACCAAATAATTACCTAGTGTGATTAACCACACCATCTAGGTGCATCACAACTAAATAATTAAATTTAATTATAACATTATAATATTTCAAATTATGCAATGATGTACAACACCATATCCCAACATCCTTCTCTATGTGATGTATGAAAAAATTGCATCTCTCCATATGTTGGATAGAGAAGAACCGAGTCGAGAGCCATTAAGTTTAACTTCTTGAAGAAAGACAATATTAGGTTTTCATTTAACTATAGCATCCTTCACCTCATATTTGCAAGAGAACTTGTTAATATTGACAAGGTAAGAGAACTTTTGATGCAAAAGCATCCCAAGTCAACAGGCGATCAACATCAACAAACAAAAAAATCCAGTTTGATTTTGTCATTTTTTTTTTGTTTTCTTTCCTCTATGGGTAGTTCCATTTGATTTGATGGTCGATAGCAAAAAGTTGAATATACAAGTTTCATTTTCTGATTAGTTTCTATGTATAATAAAGTGTCAATTTATTCAAATTCAAAACTTCTTAATGGGAGCTAAAATGGAAATTTAGTCAAGATTAAAAATTATGAAAACCAAAAGCAGCAAGGAGTTTGAACAAATACAAAGAGAATATAAAAAAGACACTGTTCAAAACACAGAGGGAGAATGTGAAGGGGCATCGAAAATCAAGTTATAAAATGCAAATTTGGAAAAGTGGAGAGCATTCCTGGGTGAGAAGATAAGACCCACACCATAGCTCCAATATGAAGGTAGATTAATAGGTTAGCATTGCTTATTCGAAATAGATGAAACATGGCAGGTGAAAGCGAGGGCACCAGGCCAGCCAAGCAAAAGATTGTATTATGGGTTTTCTTGAGTTTAAATGAGTTGACAAGATACAAAGAAGGACGTGCCAAAAGGTGAGAGGGAGGAACACACATATTAGAGGAAAATTTTAAGAAATTAAAATACATTAAAAGGCAGTTAAAATGTTGATAGGACTTAGAGAGGGGGAAAGAGGAAGAGTCTTGTGGCAAAAGAATGAATCTATGATAGATTAGAATTGAAACAAAAAATAGAAGATGACACTTAATGAAGGATGTAGAATTAAAATTTGAAATTGAACGCAGAAGGCTTGTGACAGGGTATACCACATGGAGGGAAAAAGACCATTGAGTGGTGCTACAAATTAGTAGAGAGAATACAACAAAATTACATTGTAAAAGAATTATTAAAGAAGGCATCGCATAGCCTGATGGAGAAGGGCCACGACTAGGTGAGTAGGGAAGTATGTGGGCAAGAAATAATAAGTTTTGATTTTTAATTGAATGACAAAATCCAATAGAGGAGATGTGTCAGATAGGCTACGTTAAAAGTTTGAGTGCAAAGATTATTACAAATGAATATGAAAAAATGTATGTGGATTTAATAGCTTGGAGGGCGTGTATTCAAACAAAAGGATCATGGATACACAAGGACAAAATGAAATTTGGATGATACATCAGTGTAAGAGAACAAAATCTGCATTATGGATAAATGTTGAAAGTTGGAACACATTGTGGTGTGAAAGAACTCTACAGATAAAAGGAGGGCGATATCTAATGGCAATGAAGGAGGTGTAGTGTAGGAAGAACAAAGAGGATGTCTTCATAAGAGGGGTTGAATCATACCATTGTAGCTTAGAAGAGTTATGTGGAAGAAATTGCGAAGGAAGTTTGTCATGCTTGACAATATTCTTGAAGATGGAGGTAAACCAGAGGAGTGGATGAGTTGAGGGAGATGTTGAGTTGGGAATTAGAGAGGAAATGGAGTTTCCTACCATTTGCAATGTAATTTTTAGAATAATAGAAGTATTTTATTTCAAGTTTGAATATGTTATTGCATAATTATAATCGGTTTAAATTGACACAAGTTATTGTCATTTTTGGATTAATTGTTTTTTGAGTCATTTATAATCTGAACTTTTGTGGTTTTGAGATGAGAGTTGTTTTTTTTCTTCTTCATCAATTGGTATTAGAGCCAGAGGTTTTGAGTGTGCAAATCGAGCGCTGAGAGAGAGCTGGTTTGCACCAGGACTTGTGGGTGGAGAGGAAAGTGAGCAGATATTTTTGGGGGCACAAGCAGATCACTGAATGTGAGGTAGCTTCTGACAAAACATGTGGATAGTGGAAGCACAATTGAGGAGCTCAAAAGTACTGTTGTAGGTGTGTGGAGTTCTAAGCGATTGAAGGGTGGACAACGTAGAATTGGAAGCACAGGAAAAGATCAAAAGTATTGTTGTAAGTGTGCGGAGTCCTGAACAATTGAGAGCAGGAAGCGTAGACAAAAGTATTGAGGAAAAATTTCAGCAAACCAAGTGGAATATTCATGAGATTGTGGTATGATTCCAAGATGGAGGTTGCAAGGGTAGATTTATTGTGGAGAGATGCCAGAGGAGGGCATGGAGAAAAGAGGAAGAGTATTTGGCAGAGGAGGTCGAGCTATTTGGCAAAGGAGGTTTGGCTTTCGACAACAGAGTTTGCTAGAGATTGTTGCAATCTCAAAGGGTGATTCTATCACCTAAATCCACCTTTATGAGCCCATGCTCACAAATTTTCTTACTTGACATGTCTGATGCAAGAGCATCTCGAGTCAACATGCGATCAACATCAACAAAAAATAATCTAGTTTGATTTTGTCATTTTTGTTTTCATTTTCTTTCCTCTGTGGGAAATTCCATTTGATTTGATGGTCGATAGAAAAAAAGTTGAATATACAAGTTTCATCTTTTGATCAAGTCCTCTATATAATAAAGTGCCAATTTATTCAACTTCAAGACTTCTTAATGAGAGCTAAAATGAAAAAAGTCAAGATTAAAAATTACGAAAACCAAAAGCAATTGGGAGTTTGAATAGTTACAAAGAGAATTTAAAGAGACACTATTCAAAACACAAAGGTAGAATGTGAAGGGGCATTGAAAATCAAGGGATAAAATGAATATTTGGAAAAGTGGAGAGTGTGCCTAGGTGAGAAGACAAGACAAGACCCATGTCATAGCTCCAATATGAGGGAAGATTAATAGGTTAGCATTGCTTATTTGAAATAGATGAAACATAGCGAGTGCAAGTGAGGGAACTAGGCCAACTGAGCAAAATATTGTCTTCTAGGTTTGCTTGAGTTTAAATGTGTTGGTAGGATACAAAGAAGGACATGCCAAAAGGTGAGAGGGAGGAACACACATATTAGAGGAAAATTTTAAGAAGTTATAATGCATTAAAAGGTAGTTAAAAGGTCGATAGGACTTAAAGAGGTGAAAAGAGGAAGAGTCATGTGGCAAGAGGAATAATCTATGATAGATTAGAATTGAAACAACAAATAGAAGATGACACTTAATGAAGAATGCTGAATTAAATTTTGAAACTGAAAACAAAAGGCATGTGACAACGTATGCCACATGGAGGGAAAAAGACCATCAAGGGGTGATCTGAATTAGCAGAGAGAATACAAAAAAAAAGCATTGTAAAAGCATTAGTAAAGAAGGTGTCACATAGCTTGATGGATTAGGGCCATGATTGGGTGAGTAGGGAAGTATTTGGGAAAGAAATAATGTTTTGATTTTTAATTGAATGAAAAAATCCAAGAGAGGAGATGCACCAACAACTAAATATGACAAAACGTATGTGGATTTAATATCTTAGAGGGCACATATTCAAACAAAGGGAGCATGGATACATAAGGCCTGAATGGAAGTTGGATGGTACAATAGTGTAAGAGAATAAAATCTACATTGTGGATAAACATTGAAAATTAGAACGCATTGTGGTGTGAAATAAATCTATAGATAAAGGAAGGGTGATATATGATGGCAATGAAGGAGGTGCGGTGTAGGAAGAACAAGAGGATGTCTTCATAAGAAGGGTTGAATCATACCATTGTAGATTAATAGAGTTTTTTTGGAAGAAATTATGAAGAAATTTTATCATACTTGATAATATTCTTGAAGATGGGGGTAAGCTAGAGGAGGGATTGTGTGGATGAGTTGAGGGAGATGAAGATTTGGAAATCAGAGAGGCAATTGAGTTTCCTGCCATTTGTAATATAATTTTTAGAATAATAGAATTATTTTATTTTAGGTTTGAATATGTTTTTGATTAGGGGACAAATAGGTTTTGATAGGACCCAAAACCCAGTACAAGAAGGTTTTGAAGGGACCTAAAACCCTTTACAAGGCAAAAAAGCTATTAGAGAAATAAATAAAAAACCAACTGCAACCCATCAACAATAATTAAAAAATGATATTATGATCAATACTAGTTGCAACCAACAGGTTTTGAAGGGACCTTAATCCCTTTACAACCAGGTTTTGATCGAGACCTTGAACCCAAAGAAACCAACAAAAATACCTAAAACAATCAAGCACCAAAGCAACAAAGTTGCATCAAACCATTTGCTTAATAACAACACCACTGAGCCAAAAATACGAAGGCAACAAAAGTCCCCAATCAAAACAATCATTCCACTAAGATTCTCAACCTCAATACAAGAAATACAAGGTAGATGAGAGGAAGGAAAAAAATATTTAAAACACCTTTCCAACTAAGATGCCAACTCTTGAACTCCATAAATGAAGGATAGAGCTCCCCTCTATTGGAAAGGATCGCATGAATGTACTTTTTCCACTAAATCCAGAGATCACCAGCAGCCACAGAATCCACCTCAAAAGGGAAAATAGTTGAGAAAACCATAGCAAGGAGCTTCCACCCAGACCCACAACATCCATCTTCACCTCTATAGAAGAGGAATCCACCTTAATAGGATCAGTCTTCACCTCTGTAGAAGAAATAGGTTGTAGAACCAAGAGAAAAGCCACTAAACTAGCAAAAAAAATCACACCATCCTTAGGCATACTTGGAAACATGAGTTTAAAGAGGAACAAGAACAACAAAATCATCTGGACCATCTTAAAGATAGGCAATAAAAATAACCCTGTTGACCACCAAAGATCCAAAAAAAGATCATAACAAAAAGTCATTTTGGTCTTTAGAATAGACATGAAAAATAACCCATCCAATCCATAGAGAGCAGAAAAGACCCTCCAACTACAAAACACCATCTGGGTCATCAACCTAGCCATCAAGAAGAGAACCTCAACATAGATTGATCATATAGATACAGATCTATTTGCATAGGAAAATAGACCCCAAACTAAAGAAGAGCACAATGAAGCATAAGGGGGTCTCGAAGGCAACCAAAAGAAACACCAACTTACAAGTCACTCCCAACAACAGAAAGCTCCTCCAAAAGAGAGCCCAAATCCAAGAACAAATAGAAACCCCCTTTGAAAATGAGGGCCATTTCAACCACAAAGGGTACCCAATAGCTCTGAAAGAGAGCCCAAGATGATCCAGAACAACATGAGAAGCCAAGAGAACCCTAGTTCCAACAAGCACCATCGAAATAGAGCCAATAGACCAGAAAAAAGAAACCCCAAAGCTTCTAGGAAAGCACCATGCATCATGAACCCAAGCCTCAGCCACAACATAAGGATCCAAACCAAAGCAGCTTCTCACAAAAGAGAAGATTGACAACACCAAGGGAGGCAAGAGCTCCAGAACAAGCAACCAACATGCTCCCAACATAGTACAACAACACCATGGATACCCCAAATGCCCATTAGCCTTGACTTCATCTTCTGAAACACTTCCCTTAGTAGCAATGAAGCCAAGAAGTATCAAACCTCCAAAAGCACACTTCTTCCCACCCACATAAAACAACAAGTCAACCAAAAGAATCACGCAGATACCACAAAGAGCCCTGAATAGAGAGGGGACACAAAACAAAAAATGAGCCAAGGAAGTCCCTACAATGGAAAGAACAATGAACATCCCAACCCAAAAAGAAAAGGAGGGGAACAAAGGACAAAACCCCTCGAGCCCACCAACCACAAACTTCGCCAAGCCAAGCAGAAACAACCACATAAAAGACCCCAGAGCCAAAATCCCGAGCCTAAGGACCACAAGTAACCAACAATCTATAACCTCATGAAAGGAGGCTACATCACCATCATCTCCATTAGAGCTCCCCTCACCATCTCCATTAGGAGATTTCAAAACCCTGCCACTGCTCCTCTTCCCAATCACACCCTTCCACTTCACCATAAAGAATTTCAGGTTTGAATATGTTATTGCACAATTGTAATCGATTTAAATTAACACAAGTTATTTCAATTTTGGATTAATTGTTTTCTGAGTCGTTTGTAATCTAAACTTTGGTGGTTTTGAGATGAGAGCTATTTTTTTTTCTTCATCAACTTTGAACCAAAATTATTAGGAGACCTATTTTTATATTGGTGTATGATTAAATACTTTCTTTGTTATAATTTGTACTCATATAAAAAATTCTTATAGACCATAGGTCTTGTGAATATTATTAAAAAATATATTTCATTTCATATTTGTGCTTTTATGGAAGATTTATATTCATATTGTACATCTCTCATAACTAGACCTAGTGTATTTTTTTATGTTAGCATTTCATATTTCTATTTTCTTGAAAATTTTGTATTCATTTTAGATATCTCTCATAATTAGTTTGTATATATTGTATATAGTTTGTTTGAGGGAAAATATTTATAGATTAAATTATTAAACTTATCAAAGACTACACCAACTCATAAATTTTTAATATAGTGAGAAAATATACAACCAATTTTCTCAATATCATCAAATAGAAAAGAATCGTTACATGTGAACATATTGATGGGACATCAAAGTAATTTGAGAGGTCAAATTTGTTAGTGTAGGTTTTTATTTTCCTAATAAGGCATTTATTTTTTCTAGGAAGCATAATGGAAAAAGTGATAAACTAGAAAAATAGACACTAAATATAATAGTAAATGAAATTGAAAAAGTGACTTAGAACATATGTATCATATCCCACTTTAACCACCAAATCTTGAATCAAGACACTTTAGGGAACTACCAAATGAAATTTTGTTATAATTTGAGTTTTGAGCCTTCATGTAGGAGGTTGTAGCTCAGTCCTAGGATAACAAATTAGTCTTAGGTAAAAATTTAGAATTGTATTACACTTTATAAAGGAAATGACCAACACAAATCTAATTTTTCAATTTGGACGCCCAAAAATTGAATTTTAAATTTTAAATTTTAATGAAAAAATTAAATCTATTAATATAATCTATGCTTATAATTTTTTAATTTTTTTAAAAATAAATTGATGTTTTTTTCAATTTAAGAGGATAATTTTGGTTGTTGATTTTACTTTTTTTAAATGTGAGGTTGATGGGATGTCACAAAAAGTAAAAAATAACTTGAAAATCTAGTGCAAGATTTTTTTAAAAAAATTGATGAATGTTTTGTGTTTTAATAATCTTTTAAAATCAAATTTAATCAAAACATCATAGTTTTCATGAGATGTCAACTTTTATCTATTTTTAAAAAAATACCATCGATTCTCTCCTTAAGTACATCATATATGTTTTAAATATTTAAATTTATTTTACTATTTTTAAAAAATGTCTAATTAGCCTTATGTTTGATTATAATCACCTACTTATAATAACTTTAAAAAAACACAATAAAAAAACTAATCAAAATATCCTTAATTTTTTAATTCTAAATTCTAAGCTCTACAAAATTTTATTTTTGGATTTTTATGAAAGTACCCCCAGTTGGAGAAACATAAAGTTGAAGTTGAATTTTTATTCAATTTTCTCCAAAAGAGGGGTTAAGTTGTCACATAGGCTTACCACATAGATAATTTTGGGTAGAAGCATTTCAATTGGAATTATTTTCTCCAAAAATGTTCTAGTTGAAACAATATAGGTAAATTCAACCTTTTCCATATTTTAAAATTAAAATATAGCTATTTAATAGTTTTTGGTGAAAGGGTTTTATTGAAACTCTTTGTACCACATAAGTAAAAAGTAGTTTTGGGTGAAACTATTTTGCCCAAAACTATTTTCTTGGTCAAAATTGTGGCATAGTTGTGAACTTTTACCCTCCTATATGTTAGAATCTTCTAAGATATTTAGGAATTCATGGGATTAGTCTATTGGAAAAATACTTGCATAACGGCCTCTTAGAGAGTTAACCAAAAAATAAAATAAAATAAAATAGTAAAAGTAATTGTCAAGCCAAAATACAAATTGTAAATTGGATAAAACATGCAATCATAGCGATGTACTTGATATTATAACATATCACAATGGGAATATAGTAAAACCTATCAAATACCTACAAACCCAATTTTAACTCAAAACAAAGGCTAGAACAAGGCTACTAAGGATCATAATAGCCTAGTGGTCAACTTGGTCTCACTCTAATGGCCTAATTTATGGCTTAGCCTATTGTCTTAGAAAACTTGTAAATTTGACACAAGGATTCTTCCTATCATTTATTTTAACTTTTCCCTCTACCACACTTGAATATTCTACTCAGATTCTCCTATCACTTACAAGTCAAAAGTCCATGCAGACTCTACAAAATATAATAGTTAAAGTCTATGGAAATTCAAGCATAGATCTACCTAGCATAAAATAAAAAATAAATAAAATAAAGTTATTCTCATAAATAAAACTAAATCTAAGTACAAATATAATATTATATATGGTAATAGGTAAATGGAAACATGAGAAAAGGTACAACAAACACAAGGTTGGAGAGAGGAAAATATATGCAAATAGAAATTTGATTCTAAAAAAATATTATATTTTGGCATGCGGTTTGAAAGGAAATAATAAGACTATTGTGGTTGACACAAATATAAGTACAACAAAATAAAATTGAAAAATGTATTTTTTAAATTATTTTTACTATTTTAATGAATTAAAAAAATTATAGCAGTTTAAGCATGGTGGCATGGTGCAAGAGTGGGTACCATTGTAACGTACCATAGTAGGGTATGACCCTTGCCATGAGCAAGGTTTAGGCCCCATACACAACTCTAGTCAATAAAAATCGATCAAAAATCAAGATTTTTGGTCATCTCCATAGAGAATCAATGGCTACCCTTTAGTAACTTAAGTTTCATTGACTTAAAAATAGCAAATAGCCCTCCACTGATCCTTCACTTCCACTCCATGGTTTGTGCACCTCTCATGCTCAAAAACATGAAAAGCTTAGTGACACTCCACCTTGATACTTCATCAAAAACCTCCATCTAAGTAGTGTCCCTAGTTTTTATCATCAGTCCACTACCAACTTGCTGCTTGAGCAATGCTTGGCCAACATGTCACCCACACTTTACTAGCATATACACCTATTCACCACCATTCCACCACTTAGTTACCACCACCATTAGTCTACCACATAGACACAACCCACCTACCATTAGACCAAGGAGCCTCCTCTCTAGTGATATTTTTAGTTTAAGAGGCCAACTTTGGAAGGCCATATATTTCTCAAATAATTTTTTTTCTTGAAAAAAATTAAATGGGAAAAAATTTCATGAACTTTTTGATGGTATAATCCATTTTTGTATTTCCAATTTTTTAAGATTTCAGTTTTCTCTCATATTTTGTTGTTTAGTCATAGCTTTTTTAGGTTCCTGGCCTCATAAATTTCACAAATAAACTATAATTTGAGTCTGTTTTTATGAAATTGGATATTTTATAGACACTACATATTGACATAAGTTATTTATTCTTATTTTATAAATTAATTATATATATATTTTTAGATTAAACATTACAAATCCTTATAAAATTAGCTTCCACTTTATAAATGCTACATTATAATCTAAGGGAATTACAAGGCCTAATAACATCTTGAAGTATTGTTAATGGACTAATCTTTTACTGTATTTGTATGGGCTTATTCTTGAACCAAGTATTCAATGGTAGAAATATGTATGAAAATTTAAAATAACAATCTTTTGGGATTAAATATTCTTAGTGTTGGTGATGGCACATTATGGGCTCCATCCCACATTATGGTGAAATAAATAAACATCCCAATGAACCTTCATTCCTAGAAGATCTATCTATGGACATATGCCTCCCCATTGATACTTTTGAGAATTTTTTGTATGATGATGATATTGAAGAAAATATAAACTAAAAATTATTGTATATTCTAATGACAAAGGTAGCTCTTATATTACTTATCCTCCTCCTACACCTCTAGTATGAGTAGTTATTATACAACCTCCACTTTCTACATCAAAAAATATATTGAATTCTCTACATACTACTATAGGTTCTCTTTGGTAGGTTCCCACATGTCGTATTGATCATTGGGATAATTAATTATTCAAAATACATCATTTTTTCTAGAATCTCACATTCTAGATATTGATGATAATGTTGAATACATATGTCTTCTCTTTGATTCAATAACTCACACTAAGTTGCATATTCTCTTCTAATTGTATTTTTCTCTATTTTCCACATCATGCTACTATCTTGACATACCCTAGTTCACCTTGGTTTAGTCTCACACTTCCAAGGTCACTATTCTCAAATATTGTATGTCACAATCACTTATTAGCTTTAGCCTCAAGACATATGGGTAGCTTCTAAAATTTATTCTTATATTCCACCATTTGAATGAAAATTTAATAGTCTAATAGCTTGGGGTTTTCTTCTTCTAGAAGGAATATGCATCCTTTATTTCAAAAGTACCTACTACAACATCCACCATGTGAAATTTTGCATTAACTTTCTCTCTCTGCTTTGTGGAGGCACATATAGGCTTTATCTTGCAAGGATTGTAGGATGCAATCACTTCTATGGTAATATTTTGTCCTCCTATATTTTCTTACTTGAGATGAATTTTTTCATTTAGGTTTTATGTTTCTACTTTAGGGGTTGGGGATCATAGTACACTCTCTTTTGATATTGGGGGTTCCTTGAGATTGTAAATATGGATCTAACATGACTTGAGTTTTCATGACGCATTTATTTACTACCTCAATTACAATTAAGGGGGTTGTTGGTTTAATCCATTATTACACCTATAAGTTAAGTTTACTTAAGTAATTAGTTTTATTTAGCAAGGTAGATACATAACAATAATGAACATCTCACATAAATTTGATCTTACTTGATCTACAAGTTGAGTTACTTGACTTAACTATTTTTCATGTTGATTTTGTCACTTATTTAGTTGTGGCTAACTTAACTCCTTTGGGAAGCTTGCATTTTCAACTTGTTCTCCCAAAGTATATATTTTATAGTTCTTTTCTTTCATTGAAAAAAATTTAGTATAAATAATATAATGTTATTATTCCTACTTTTATATTAAATTAGTGTCATCTTATTGTTTCTTCTTGGATAGATTTATGATTTATTTCAAATTCTAAAAAGAACAACCCCACAACCAAATAAATGATTCATGGTGGGTAATTATTAGCATCCAAGTGCATAACAATTATATTTGGGTGGATTTATGGGTAAGTATGATAAATGCATGGATAAGATGAATGTATTAGAGTATGCATAAATATGAATAAGGTGAGGGCTAAACACATGAGGGTGTGAGTGTATAGGAATGGGTAAAGGGTAGGAAAATGAACCCAACTTCTCACAATATTGTATCATTAGCAATACATGTATTGAGGTATTTCCTCAAAATGGACATAAAACTAAATGAATAATATAGTGAGTGCTTCTAGATATAATTGTGATATATTATATCTAGAAGTACTCAATAACATTATTATGGATAGTGGTGGAAAGGGTTTTCATATCATCTTCTCCTATAGAGAGGAGCTCTCTCGTATAGAAGTGGTGTCTGGGTTGGCTAGTTCAGCTAACTAGTGTTGTATGGGGGTTATTGTTTCCTGGTGTTTTGTTGTTCCTCCCAACTCTCCTATTGAGGTGGGGAGTCTAGATGGCTTGGAGGTTAGGAAATGAAGCTCTTTCTTCCCTTTATTTTGATTTCTCTCTTGTGGAGAGCCTATCCGGGTGATGTGGTTTGTCAATATTGATCACTTAGTTTGTTGTTTTTTTAGCTCAGGTATGCTCTTTCTGAGTGGTTAGTTAGTTGTGGCCTAGTTGTTTCAAGCAATGTTTGTAGTAAGCTAGGGTTTAAGGTCCCTATAGAACTTATTTGTAAATGGTTCAAGGTTCCCTCCAAAACTCATTTATTGTAGCATGGGTAGTCTAGTTAATCTTTCAGAGGTTGTTGTTGGGTTGTTTTTTGGGTGTGTATATCTCTTCGCAACATTCTTTATTTAGACAAGGTTTCAGGTCCCTTCAAAACCTGTTTGTAAGGGGTTTGAAGTCCCTCCAAAACTTGTATTTCACATAATCAAGACATTATATTGGATAGTGGAAATTTTGTATACCTTAAATGAGAAATGACATGGGTATACAAATTTCACCATTATTAAGTTTAATAATTATAGATATCAAAATAGATAGTAAATTAAAATATACTTTCCAATTGTTTTGTGGAGATTTAAAATAGATTGTAATATAAGATTTTAAATTTGACTTCAAACATATGAAATTTAAAATTATATTGCTCTAAACTTACTTATTAAATATTTAGAAGTTTATATATTAACAAAGTATCATAAATAATACATCTATCTAAAAACACATAGAAGTTTTCTATAATAACTAAAACATAGTTAGCTTATATTTTTAGAAAAACTTAAAATTAAAAATATAACTAGAAAAATAAAATATACTAATACAAAATAAATTATATAAAACAGTTTGCTAGTGTGAAATAACTCTTGTTTTATTTAATGTTTATATATTCAATTATATAGCTATATTTTTATTTATGTTTAAATGCATGTTGGTTGTGTTTTTCTTGGGTAGTGGGTTTGCTCCCCATTAGTCTTGGGTTTGACTCCACTCCCAAGTTTAAGAGGTGGGACTAATGGCTGATGACCACGACTAATGGCTACTAGGTTGTTAGGTCGCGAGGACAACCCTATTGTATCAAAAAAAAAAAAATTGTATGTTAAATACATTCAATTAAAAGAAATATTTTAGGTAGAGATATCTAAGATATGTAAGATATTATATTTATTATAAATATTAATTACAATAATATATTTAATATTAATATTTTATTAAATGATTTTTTTTTTGAGTTTCAATATATTTAGAAACTTGTAGAGTTAAAATATATACATGTTGAATAAAATTAATTAAAAATAATCATTTTATATAAATATATTTGTTTATTATATATTTTTAACATTAATTTAAATAAAAATAATAATCTAATGTATAAATTTTAAGTTAAAATAGCCATGTAAGATGTATTTATTTTTTGCTAGAATTAAATTGATAATTTTATTAATATTTTTATTTTTATTTTTTATGTTTTATTTTAATATAAAATATAATAGTTATATATAAACCTCCACATTAATTATATATTTGATTATGCAAATAAATAAATAATTGCTACCTTAGTTAATTTTAATTAATTCTATTAATTTAATATAAAGTGCATCTCTATCTATTAAAAGATTATGAAATTAAAAGAATACTTATTTACAAATTTACTATATGTTATATTTAATCTTATTTATAATTGTTATTGGCATATTCTTATTTGTAAGGGCAATGCGAGTTTCATTTAAAACTCACAATTAGTAATGTGACTATTTTACAAATTTACTTCAAGTTATATTTAATCTTCTATATAAGTGTTAGGACATTCGTTTTATTTATTAGATATTTTACTATATTATCTTTAAATATTCATTTTCATGATAATTTGCATCAAATATTACAACTTAAATGAGATAATAAATTTCCTTCAAATAAAATTTAATGTTGTCTTTTGAGTATCAAATAATCATTTCAATGACCATTTTATTTATTAACTTACATCTAACCTTTCAGTTAAAGATAATAATCCTTCCCACTCCGAAATTGCACTGGGATATACAATGATATATGTGGAAAGATATCCTTTTGATCTATTTTCTATTTAATAATATATATAAAATATGGGAGTATGGCTGTGTAGGCGCCTATTTTCTCGAGAATGATATCTTTGTGTATTTTATATATATTATTAAATATATATAATCATATGCTAGTAGCATTCACAATGCAACACGGAAGACATTAAATGAATTAGGGTTAGGGCTAGAATAAGAGTTCTGGTTGAGAATAGGAGTGAAAGGTTAGAGTTATGGTTTAAAAAATGAATCCAAATGTTGGATATACATTGACCAACATTTAATGCAACTTCATAAATCTTATTATATTTCACCTTGGAAATTTAAACTAGAACGTAATTATGCTTTACCATTTGAGGTTATGTCACGATTTATATTTCCAGTTCTATATATATGGGGGTTGATTTTCAGCAATTCACATTCTTGTAGATTCAGTTTTACATTATCGCCTCTTGAGGAGTTCAGTAGTGTTGTAAGTTCTAGATGGAGTTCTACAAAGTGGTGTTGCAAGTTCTGTTTTTGTGCAGTTTATGCAACTGGGCATGGGGGAGAACTTTAAAATCAGACATCGAAGCTTTGATTTTGTTCAAAAATGCTGTGGAGGAAAATTTTATCTTGCCATCAACATGTTTGGGCTCATGGAATTTTTCAGTTGATCCATGTGACTTTGCCTCGACTAGCCAGTTTGTCTGTGGGATCAAGTGTGATGTAAAAATAGGGGAGAAGAAGAGGATCACAAGTCTCACATTAGATCAGTCAGGTTATAGAGGCTACTTGCATCCATCTATTGGAAATCTAAGAAAGCTCACAGAGCTGTACTTAGCAGGGAATGCATTCCATGGAACAATCCCCAAGAGCATTACAAGGTTAGGTAAGCTCAACAAACTTGACTTGTCAAGAAACATGTTCTCTGGATCTATGCCACATTCGATGGGAAGGCTCGAGAATTTGCAGGTTCTGTCCTTGTCAAATAATAAGGTGAGTGGGTCTTTACCCCGTTCCTTGAATAGCTTGAAAAAGTTGATTACATTGGATTTATCTTCTAACATGCTGACTGGCATGATTCCTCCAATGGGTAGGCTGAGAAAGCTTGATAGCTTTGATTTTAGCTCTAACAGGCTTGTGGGTGCCATTCCATCACACCTGCCTATGTCTGTCTCACAGATGCTTCTAAGATCAAATTTTTTGACAGGGCAATTGCCTTCAAGTTTGATCAGACTTCAAAATTTGGCTGTATTAGATATTAGCTGCAATAGATTGAGTGGTAACATTGATAGGTTGTTGTTTTCCAACCTTGAATTGCAGCAGCTGAATTTGGCAAACAACAGCTTTACTACAATCAATGTGCCAAATTTGTCTGCCATGGACAGTCAACTGGTAGCTGTGGATATTGGGTTCAACAAAATTAGTGGGCTTTTGCCCTCCAACATTGTAACTCTCAAGCTGCTTTGTCTCTGAGATACAATCGGTTTTATGGCCTAATTCCTGCAGATTATGGTGCTAAGGCGGCTGCTGATGTGAAGCCTCTGGTTAGATTGTATTTAGATGGGAATTACCTAAGCGGAGAGGTTCCACCTCAGTTTTTGAACATCTCTAGTGAGAACATAATTAGTGGGAGCTTTGCTAACAATTGTATCAACAGCTGCCCATCTAGTGTTTTGCTGTGCCAAGGAAGTCAAAGATCGGCTTCTGAGTGCAGGAATTCATAATAGACCAACTATCTAAGCTTTGAGATATATGATTTTATTGTATTGGATTTATGAGTTTGTGTAATATATAAAAGATCTTTTACTTCACAAAGAATTAATATCATTTGCTGTTGAATACTTAATCACAGTCGTTTGGCAAAAATGCTTTGGATCTTGATTTTGAAATGTTGACTGTAGACTTTTTGAAAGCTTGACAGCAGTTTCTCACTGTAGCAGAAGTTTATGAGCAAGTGTGTTTTTCAAATTATGTTTCTAGATTAAATATATTAGCACTTTCATTCCATAGGTATCGTTTATTGGAATAAGAAAGTCCAAATTACATCCGCATGGTCAAATTATCAAGCATGTTTTCTGGCTGTGCACTCATGTCCGCCAACTGTGGCACTCCCTCTTCTTCACTCTTCCAGCTCTGTTCCCTCAAGCCTGGACATGGAAGGCAGCTCTTCTTAGTTCTTGGGCATTCGCCTCATCACAATATCATCACCCAGACTTTAAGCCAAATTATCATCACTCTCATCTGGAGGTTTCGATACTTGGCTGTCTTCTCGTACTCCTTTCTGCCGCTACAAATAGAAACCCACCTGGTGTGCTCGTATCATTCAGACTTTGCCTCAATTGAACTCAGATCTTACTGAACTTCTTTACAATACTCAAATACAAATTAAAAACTTTGAGGACCGCTTCCAGAAATCCAATGGCAATTGACCATGATGTTCTACCTAATGTTTGGTGATCCTTAAAATGAACTGTGGGCAGCTTCAAACTCACTCCAGCATCAACATACTGGTAAGACTGTTACAATTTATTGGAAAGTCTGCAAAATTCCTCTTGCAACCTAGCCTGAGTTTGATGTACACGTTCTTGAGGTTGTCAAGGACTCAAGAGAGGTGGATATATTGCTTAAAATAGACTGGAACTGTGGGCAGCTTTTTGAAGTACAGTATCCCCTGCTATCAAAAGATTGTTCTATGCTGTCAAGGGAGGTGGATATATTGCTTAAAATAGACTGGAACAGATTTCATGATTGTTTTGTTTGAGTGAATATCCAAAAAAGGGTCTGCAAAAAATGGTGAATTGTGGACCCAAACAAAAGCAGAAGCAAAAGTGTGGACGCTGTGTATTGTAGAGGATTTCCTTCTGTTTCTTTCTTCTTGTCAAGCTGTTCTGCTCAGCACCAGCTTCATTGCTGTTCTTTAGTTCTGCTGTAGTCTTATTTTTAATGTTTAATAAATTGTTCTTTTTCCACTAAAAGAAATAGAACAGCAACAATAAATCAGCAATGTAGGATCGCCTTGCCAATGCCAAGGCAGTTGTAAATTATCATTTAGCTTAAAGTCTAAGTAGAATCGATCTATCGTGCCCAAATAATGATCCTGGGCAGGAGTGTGAGTAAAGGTATGTATTCCTTTCCAGCTCTTCACATCTGCTTCGAGCTTAAGGCATTTAGTTAATTTTCATATTGTTAAGAAATCATATGAAGAAGTTTTTGGAATAGTGTTCTATTTTCTTCAAAATGAAAATATACAAGTGTTATATTAAGCCAAACAAAGAGTTTAAGGAAATAAAGGAATTTTATATGTTAACATGTATTTTATAGGCACTATAAAGTGATGAGCAATGAATGTGATTCCTAAAATTATACAGTTGAATCTTGATAGCAATGTCACAATTTGACATGCTGTGGAAAATACGTACTACTTATCAATTGATGAGATAAAGGGGTTCAAGGGCGTTATAATGAATGATTCTTAAGGCACAACACTTGCTGGAGGTTTTGGAAATGCCGTTGCAAACTAAGTGGGCTTAACCTGGGGGGAAAAATCTATGGTTAAGTGCGCTTGACTTGGAGTAGTATTGGGATAGGTGACCTCCCGGGAAGGCCCATTGCTTCACCTCTGTGAGCATCACCAAGATACAATGAGTGGTTAGTGGACCATTCATTATCATGAGAGTTGGGCTTTTTTGAACCACTACTCATGAAACATGGGTCAATGAGTTTGACTTGTAAAACTACACGGTTGAATCCTTTAGCGATATCACAATTTGACATGTGGAAACTACCTCCTACTTATAAATGATTTAAGTTGTCAATTTCTTAAAAGATATTATCAAATAATAAAAAAATCTAAAAAAATATTAAATTAAAAATATAATCTACCAAAATAAATATGGAAATAAAATGTATAAATATAAAACAAAATAAATATATTTTTATTTTATTTTCTCAAGTGAAAAATTATTTATTTTTTAAATATAAAGACATTAAGTTTTAAAATATATATCAATGTTTATAAATGAAGTGATTAAAAATAACATATAATAAATAATATTTACTAGAATTTTTAAAGTAAAAATAAACTTTGCAATGTTAAAATATTACATGTCTTACAATATCAAGATATAGTATTTACATCATACAAATGTATATCAAGTTGGTTCACAACATGACGCAATCTGCGTAGGGTTCAATTGAGCAACTGCAATGACCTAGGAACATCAAAACTTGCCAAAAAAGGTATATGCCAAACATAAGAAAAGATGATGTTTTGCTGCATTAATTCATGAAAAATATACCTATAAAAGGTTTACAAACATGTTGAAAAGAGTTCAAACTTATTAAACAACTTACAAATTAGTCAAAAGACTATTTGTCACCTAGGTTGGATGAGATCTTGTTAATCTAGTTAACTCCCCTATTTTTTCATGTCTCTTTTTCTCAAATCAATGTATATATGGCATAGGTTAGTGCATGCGCTAGTAGTGTAGCACATGCATGTAGTGGGGGAATTTTTAATGTTTGAGCATGTGTGGGAAATGTAGCACATGTGTGTGGGGAATATTGATGTGATAAATGCTATGGGGTTTTGATAAAATGTAGGTGCACTTGAAGGCATTGGTGACTTAGGAATAGTGCTCAATAGTGTTGATCTTGATGAAGACATTTAATGGTGTGGATTGAGAGGTGATGACTATAGTGGGCCTATTATATTTAGTGAGGGTTCCACCATATGTGTACATCATTCAATGTAAAAAACGCTCGATATAGTGATGGTGATCTAAGACAAGCACTTTCCATCTCCTAGGAGATGATAGTCACATTGGAGGATATTTGGTGGATATTGTGGGTGCTAATATGCATGAGGCTAGTATAGTCATCCACAAGGGATCCTAATTTTTCTTTGGTTATATTGTTTAGGAGGTCTATTTTTTTGTGGCATGGCTTGATTTTAGATGTAGAGGCATGTAGGAGGTTGGTACCAACATTTCTCTTGGTGATGGTATCTCTTGTTAGCTACATACAATTGTGTGACAAACATGGGAAATACTTTTTGATTGGGTTGGAAAAATGTGTAGTTGATATGGTGTATGAGTGATAATAGTTTGTATGGGGTGCTTGCATGTTGGCACACTTGCATATGGATTTACATCTAGTGATCTACAAGATGCACAAAGCATTAGCTCCTCCACACTAATGTAGATCTGGGTGTGGGAGACGTTGCAATGATCCACCCTATTAGGGATAGGGCGAATAGAAACTTTAGGGGGGCCTATATTTTGGTTGAGACAATATTTTGAGATATAGGGAAATGGGTGATGAGCCACTAGCAATGAGGGTTGGATGGCTTACAACTTGTGGATGTGATTTGGAAACTATGGTAGGAATGTTGATGGTAGGTAGGTATGATTTATGATAATAGAGTGCTACTTGGTAGGGAGGTATCTCTATGTTATGGAGATATACCAATCAAACAAGGTGCAATGATAATTCAAATTGTGATAGGGTGTGTCAATAGGGCCATATGCTTTTTCTTGAGTTACTAAGGAGGTGGACAAATTGGCACCTCAAATAGATCTTGAGACAACTTCAAATATCTAGATGGATATGATAGATGTAGTGTGGGATGATGCCTCCATAGTGATAGATACAAGGGTGATTCCAAAGTATAAGGCATAGTGGAGGGATATTTTGACACAGTTGTCAGTGTAGGAGAGATTGAGGGTAGCTACTTGAGAGAGGATGATGGTGGGTAAAGGAGAGGGATGCAAGAGGATGAGGTGGGAGAGATAAGAGGGTGGTAGTGGTAGAAATAAGGAGGGGAGCTAGTGCATTGGGGGAGGGACCATCTAGGGAAGATAATGTGGAGAAGGAGGTGGTAGGAGATGAGGAGTGTGATATGCTAACATGGAGGGTATCAGAAACTCCATTACTTAATGTTCCTTATATTGTTAGGATGCAAAGATTGCAGGGGATCAACAAATTCATGATCATGCACAACCATAGGTGTAGGAGAAAGTATTATCCTAGTGGATAAAAGGACATGCTCAAGGATCACAAGGATAGGGTGGTCATGCTATTAGATATTGGGATCCCTTGGAAGAGAGATTGGAAATAGTCCTAAGTGAGTACAATATTGTCCGATGGGAGAGAAAAATATATTGCAGGCAAAGAGAAATAATCTCTAGGTAGAGGGATAGCCTAATGATTGAGTAAGTTAAAATAGTGTCAGCACATGATGCTCTATAGATTAGTTAACTAGTACTCATGGGGATGTATAGTGGCTTAGGTAAGAGCATGACTAGGCAAGGGAATTATTAGGTATTGGGGAATGTCATATGCATTGGTGGAGATAGGGATATCTCACAAGGAGACAACATGGGATTTACAAATACCTTTTATGAGTAGGTAGTATCAATAGGTCAAAGGGTGCTGAATTCTATAGAGTAGGGTCAAGATGATTAGTAGGGGTATCAATGGCTATGAGGACACCTAGGGGGCATCCTTCACCACCAACAAGGTCTACAATGAATAGTGTTCTCCAAATCTAGCTTGAACTAATCAATTTTTGATATATTCCTAGGAGGTATGATGTACATACATTTTATGCTATATGGAGCGACAATTTACATTAGTTTTTTGTGAGATATATTTGATGAGATATAGTTGTAACATAAATGTTTTCATATTATAGTTAATATGAAAGTTGATTTCAAGACTACTTGCACATGTGATTTATGATGATGTATATTATATGATGATCATGATGTATGCATTTGTGTTTTGTTTATGATGTTATGGTTTATATTTATGTATGGTTAGATGGATATGTGTTCATGAAATAATGGTAATATAGAGTGGGATATGATGTGATATATATAGTCCATCTATCTATCTAACCATACATATGCATATGATGATGTAGGGATAGTTATTTTTATTTATATATTTTTTATGGATAATGTTGCAATGAGATTATGATTATGACAATGTGTATGGTAACATATGATTATGGATGAATATATATACTCCTAATGAATAATGGATGTGTGTATATATTTATGACATAATTGTAGGAAATATTAAATGATAATGAAAGCAAAGGAAATGGATGATGATGATCATAAATCCAACTAAACAAAAAATAATCAATTTAATCATTTGTACATGCATAATGATGATTAGTCAAGGGAGAAAATACTCGTGTATGATAGGGGATAATGGATAATGGTATGGAAATAGTTAAGGTATTCTTGAATGTAGGTGTCATTCTAAAATGTAGTGAGAACTTATTTTGATATTGCATGAGATATTATGCACCAATATATAGAGGCTGATGTGACCATGTATCTCCTGCATAGGAATAATGTTGCAAACAACAACAAAAGTAATGTCTCGACGCATCACTAGGTTGTTGAAGATCTCGGTGGGTACTATGATGAGACAATCAATAGGAAAAAGGATAACCCTACAAAGTGCAATAATTTTGACGTCCTTGGTGGATACTATGATGGTAAAACCAAGCAAACATGACACATGAAATAATAAGACCATCCCTTAATATCAATAAGTCAAGACATGTCATGATATGAATGATCATGACATACTTGCAAACTTGAATACAAGGAAACAAGAGATAAAAAAAATATCCAAAAGAAATAACCAAATTGCATACAATAGTATTACCTTGATCATGGCATCCTAAAGCATTGTCAATAGATTAATCTCTTACCGCATTTGTATCGAGGATTGTTCATGAACCAAGTACTCGATGATAGAAATATGTATGAAATTTATCAAATCATCATGTCCAAGGATTAAATATTCTTAGTGTTGGTGACCACACATTATGGAATCCATCCCACATTGAGTGGTTTCACACTATTTGGACCATAATATGGGAAAATAAATGGGAATCTCAATAAACTTTCATTCCTAGAATAAAACCATGTGCCACAAAACCACTAATCCCTTATTTAATATTGGGTACTAAGTTTTCACTTTATTAATATTTCTCCAATATTAAATTATTATCACATGTCTCCCACACATTAGATAATAATACAATGTTATAATACAACATAAACTGGTCCCCAAATAATTACCTAGTGTGATTAACCACACCATCTAGGTGCATCACAACTAAATAATTATTTAATTAATTATAACATTATAATATATCAAATTATGTAATGGTGTACAACATATCCCAACATTACCCCACTTGTTGTATACATTGCATAAGGGATCACTCAATGAAATACATCATCATATCCATACATGAAATCACAAGAATCTCCACCATGCTCTCGTTCTCTATCAAGATACCTACAATAAAAAAAAGTTACCACCATATCAATAAAGAAATCCTCTCATCCTCCAACGTGCCCCCTATGGAAGAAAAGTAGCATGCCAAGGTGAAGATGCGCCAATTCAAGAACACAAGCATCAAATCCATGTAATAACAAAAGCTCCAAACAAGTTGTTGTCAATTGTAAAAAACACACCTAAACAAAAATAGCATCCACAAAACATGCTAATACATCCAACCATCAATACCTCCTAGGTATCAATAACATCAGTAAACTCATGCCAGCAACATATGCATGTCATAAACCATAATCTCCCTGTATCAAACCTATCAATGAAGAACACACATATCCACAAAATCCCACTACATGGGTAATGTCAAAGCATATCAAGTCTACCAATCAACACTATATCAAGGTGTGCTAAATAATAAAAAATGAAGTACCAAGAACCATAAAAATGATCCACACATGCAACCCAAATAGCTACATAATCTCTTACAATATGTTGCCATCATCCTCCCAAATCATATGAACATGAACCTCCAAGAAGGAACCATATAATGAAAATAGAAAACTTGTGAACCATGATATGTCCTACCAAGACCTCAAAGGTGCAATGCTCTATCAATTATGATCTTCTAACAACACCAAATGAGAAACCTCAACAAAACCCAAACCAATGCTCAATCTCTTAGATCAAACAACATATGAATCATGTAATAATGCCATCATGGATGTAAGCATCTCTAACCAAGAAGATCAAACTCAAAGTAACCATTTCCAAATATAGAAATCAGCCATTAACCATCTCCTAAACTCCTCATTAATGAATGATAACATAAACTCAAATGCACAAAGATATAACCATGCTAAACATCCCTCAAAATGAATCCTCCAAAACTAACCATCCATAGCTCAAGATCCATATCTATGAAAGATAAAGCAATATAAAATCATGCTAAAAATTCCTCAAATTAGTCTCCAAAATTAATCAGCACAAATCAACTCATTCCCATGATAAATCAAGGTATGAAACATAACACATCTGAAAGAAATAATGGGAAAATACCTCTAAAATGATAAACTATTGAGTAGACCAAGAGTGGGGAATGAGAATGCTCCTCTAGGATAACAAAGTCATCATGACTCACTCCAAGAACAATCTCCTCTATCAGTCCATCATGAACTTACATCCATATCTAGCTGAAGACTCCTCTGTCTTCTTGCTGAAACCTCCAAAGAGTAACTGTCTCAAGAGAATGTCTCTAATCACAAAAGAAATCTAACCTCACTCACATCTCCAAGTGTCTGTGAGCACCTGTAACTGGTCAATACATTCCAAAATTCAAATGCAACATATCACCATCATGAAGTAATCAAGCAAATTATCAATGTACTCAATACAAAGAGAACTTCCAAGATCAATGTCAAAGCTCCCACTGCAAAATTAGGAACCTGTTATGACATCACGATCTAACCATCTCCTCCTAGGATATCACATGCAACAACACATACATCTGGGTGTCAAGTGAACCCATATCATGCCAAAAGTATAAGCTAGTATCGAGGGTAAACCATGACATAATATCAAACACACTCTAAACCAAGAAACCACATCTCCAATCACATGAAGATAACCATCTCCTCCATGAAGATCATCCAAGTCCACACACACTCAACTGTAATACTAGCAACTCTAGAGAACAAGTGAAACCAATATCTCCAAACCAAGAAGATACATACAACCACCATCAAACCATCACAAACCAATCCAACACTGTCAAATAATCAATTTCAAAAGCTCCCACTAAAAGTGTATAACCAATGAATGTACCAAGCTATCATGACATAGTGATAAAACCACATGCTACAAGTTTCATGAAACAACTAATCAGGTACTCTAACCATCCATCCTCTCATCCCAAAGCAACATACCAATGCAAAAATGACCATAGACAAGGCCAACTAACAAAGTTTGCAACAACAATGAATCAAACCTAGTAGATATAGATAGTCCACATTTGATTCAATCCACTACAATAAATAGGCTACACATACCTACCAATCACATAACTCATAGATCCAATAACTAAAAAATGCAAGGGTAGGTGTAGGATAATCATGGAAAAAATAGGCCCTTAAGTGGCAAAAAATTCAGAAAAATCAAAGTTAGGCAATTTGATGTAAAAATTTGAATAAGTTATCTATATTATTTAAAAAATATGTAAGAATAGAATCTGTAGCAAATTGAATGTAGTTTCTAAACTACTAGGTTTATTTTTTATTTTTTAAATCTATTTGGTGAAAATTTGAAATTTCAATGCACAATAGTATTTAAATTTTAGGGAAAAAATAAGTAGGTGTCTGTCTAACCACCCTAACTACAATAAAAGGGTGATATCGCAATAGTGGTTTACAATTTTTGGCCAAACTGACACTGAAATTATTATTTTTAACGAAATCTTCACATCTAGGAACCTATAGTGGTTAAACCATGAGGAATTTGAAGATGATGCAAACTAGAGTCTCATCAATTTTTTTTGTAGATTCTAAAAATATTTTTTTCAAAATTTTTGGAATCCGATTGCAGTTCTTTTTCCTTCTCCCACAAGAAATGGTTTTTTTCAGAAAACAACATTTTTAAAAAGTGACACACACCATATAACACAACTTTTTTTTCCATGAAGGATAAAATTCTAATTCTTTCAAATTTAGATTTGTAACTCTGATATCTAGTGCTTCCACTTGGTTAGATAGTTTTTTATTGAATATTTTTCCTTTAATCAAGTTTTAAAGTCAAACCAATTACAATTCAGACATAGTGCGACTGTATAATGCGTAACTTTTTTTGTATATATTGAAATTCAATTTTCTTTTTTTTGTTGGATCAAGGACTTCAATATCTGGTGCACTCATATTTTTTATTTTTTTTGATAATCTACTATTTTTCCACATGTGCAGAACAGAGACATTCATTTTTGATGAAAAACCTGTGTTTAATACAACTAAAAAAACAAATCCATAATAAAACCAAAACATATTAAAATTATATTCATTGGATAGCTCGTTCTGAGGACTACCTGATTCAAGTTGAGTTTGTGAAGAATCCTCCTTTTTCATGTTAAAATTGAGTTTCGAAGAGTAAAAACTTAGGTTTTTTTTATGTTTCAGGGGGAGAATGAGGAATTAGGGGGCTTCATTCGAACCCCTAGGGTTCATTCGAACCCTCTTCAATATGCATTTTTCTTTTTTCTTTTTGGGCAAAAAATGTGGGCCCAGTAATTAAGGGGTTCACTTGAACCCTAGTTTGGTCGAACCCATTTTGAGTTTGACCGAACTTATACGTTCATTCGAACCCCTAAAACCATTTTTTTTGTCATGGGGTTGTTTTTTCTCAGTTTTACTTCCTCCATCAATTGTAAACCATTATTCGGCTTCACCCAAAATCATAATATTTTTTTGGGTGATCCCATAATAGTGGTTTACAATTTTGGCCAAACACACTGAAATTATTATTTTAACTAAATCTTCACCCGCACCTATAGCAGCTAAACCGTGAGGAATTTGAAGATGGTGCAAACTAGAGTCTCATCAAATTTTGTCTCGTAGATTCTAAAAATATTTTTAAACAATTTTGGAATCAAATTGTACTTCTTTTTCCATCTCCCACAAAAATAGATTTTTTTCTTTCAGAAAACAACATTTTTAAAAAGTGACGACACCATAATGCGATAACTTTTTTTCCATGAAGGATAAAATTCTAATTCTTTCAAATTTAGATTTGTAACTCTGATATCTAGTGCTTCCACTTGGTTAGATAGTTTTTATTGAATATTTTTCCTTAATCAAGTTTCAAAGTCAAAAGAATTATAATTCATTACAACGCTGACAGATAAAGCATAAATTTTTGTATATGTCAAAATTTAATTTAATTTTTTGTGTTGGATCAAGGACTTCAATATTTAGTGCACTCATATTTTTCAATTTTTTTTGATAATCTTCTATTTTTCCACATGTGAAGAACAAAGAAATTCATTTTCGATGAAAAACCTACGTTTAATAAAACTTAAAAAACAAATACATAACAAAACCAAAACATATTAAAATTATATTCATTGGATAGCTTGTTCGAGGAATACCATAATCATTTGAAATAAATTTTAAATGAATTCATTTGATCCCCCAAAATCTAAATCAAAAGTGATTTTTATCAGCATTTTGATAGGTGTAAAGGAGACACATTTATAGGTATGGTTTAAAACTAGCGAGGTTCTATCCAAGGGGGTTTGATCTAAGGTGATTTGATCAAATCCTCTTCAATTAGAATCCTTAAAATGGAAATTTTTAAGGCTTAAATCATTATATTTTCTAAAAATATGTGATTTCAGCTAAAATTAGTTCCTCTCAGGAATTACAAACCACTATTATGACAACACCCTTTTATAAGATTTTAGATATAAGTAGAGGACTCATGTCCGTATGTGATGCATATTTTTTTGTAATTTTTTTCCAAGTAAATAATTAATTATGAATTTTTATTACAGCTTTTAAAAACTATAAAACTCATATGTCTAACCACCTTAACTGATCAAAACTTCATGAAATTCATTTTTTTTTTAGTCTTATAGTATGCAAAGCATAGAATGTGATGCATGTTTTGGATTCAAAAAATATGATACCATTTGAAAGCGATAGATTTTTTTAATTAACCTATCAATTAGGACTTTAGTCATAATTTAAATAGAAATGAATAATAATTATTCATTAAATTCAAAGTAAAGCATAATTTATATTGGTGGAAAGCTGAGAATCTCCTTTAAAAACCCTTTTCATTTCATCAATTTTGAGTAAAAAAAATGTCGTCAGCCACATACCCTACACATACCCATCATATCGCCACTTATTGGCCCATCATGATCCTACACATACCTGCAAAATCATCATCACTTTAGTAATCTACAAACTAAGATATCAATGAAGATAATCCTGTAGACATCAAGACTGAAACACCAAATCAACCACATATTTGATTTGCCAAACATGTCCACAAATGAGTAACCATGTAGCCAAAGAACCATACAAGCATCAAGAAGATAAGAACAACCTCCTAACACCAAACCAAGTCACCACCAAACAATCACATACATGATCATGACGTGAAAATGCTTAAATGTACTTGCATATCCATGACATCATAATCATAGCCAACATTGTACCTACACTTAACTATCATGCATACACGACTCCAAGTCTCCACTTATGTCAAACCATGTCCTCAAAACTAAAGACAACCTGCGTACCTATCAACATCAAAGTCCAACTCTAAAAAACACATGTAAACGTATACCAAGAAGCACCAAACTAATAATCAACCACTAGTACAGAAACAACAATAAAATACTAAAAAAAACTGCTAAAAACTGCTTATAAATGACTGAACTTGGTCATGTGACCATTAGTAGTTTATTTCCAGTCATATATAATATGACCGGATTGATTCCTAAACCATTTTTAGTCATTTATTGGTTTTTTTAATTGATCGATTTGGTAGGATATTTAGTCGTTGATTTAGTCATTTATTGTTGTAATCTGGTCACTTATTTAGTCAATTTTTCCACTAATATATTTAGTCATTGATTGTTGCAATCTGGTCACTTATTTAGTCATTTTTATTCACTATTCACTGATTTCTGTCAATTGGTAGTATATTTAGTTAATTTAATTATTAATTGATGTTAATTAGTAGTATAGTTAGTCATTTTAATTGATTGATATTTAAGGATTTAAGTATAAAACACATAAATACACATCAATAATTAATTATTTAATACTCTAATAGTCCTACAGTTAAGAAAGGAAACCAACTAACTACTTTCAGCTAAAGAAGCAACTAACTTGTTTTGAACTAGGGTTTCCTTTTTGCAATTTTAACAAAAAAAAAAATTTAAATAAAAAGATACATAACATTCAATTCTGTAACTAACTTCTAATTTTCAGTTTCAGTTGAAAAGAAACATCTAACTGATTTTCAAAAATAGAAATACAAATGCACTTTAACTAACTTTTGATTGCTTCCAAATAAAATTAAAACCAATCAATTTTATGCTAAGTAATCATTTTAGATATTTTAAGAGAGAGAAAGGTTTCAAGAGTTTATAGTTAAGAAGTTGAAGCATTTGATCTTGACACTGTCATCATGGAAAAAGAGATATCATTAGGGGCTTTACCTCCCATCTGAAGACCTACTGGTCTCCCGTGTTCCTTCGACTGAAGGAACTCATCCCTTCATGAGGGTAATCAATAAAGATCATTCAATCGACATGCTTCTGAGCTTGGTATCAAGGACCTGTATCTCTTGATCGAACCTTCACTATGGTACCTCCCAACTAGAAGATTACTCTGATCATTGATACATCCAGTACTTGATGGCTGACACATGTTGAATCTAGCATCGTACCTTGGCCAAGGATTTCTTTAACATTACTGACACTCCTGTGTTGTCAGCACTCTCACCCTTGCTCGACATGATTAAATTTGTGTCAAGATTTAAATTATAATGTCAAGTTAAGTTTTCATTTCTTATTATATATATATATATATATATTCCAAGTTTTATCTTGCAATAGAGGTCTTCGATCAAAGAACTTATTCTTTTAGATTTACAGAGATGAGGAAAAGATTAATTGGTTCAACTGAAATATTCCTCTCAAAGAATCATAGGCATAACCTTTTAATTATGGGAGAACTCATATTATGTTCTTCGTTCAAGTTTTCTGAATTTCATATTCTCTTCAAAACTCAAGAAAATGCTATCATACTGGTCAGATTCGAGTTCCAAGTAAAGTTCGTAAGTTAAAGAAAATTTGAAGAGGAAAAATGAAATCGGCTCATCTCAGGTTTTTTAAGACAATTTAAAAGAAGAGGATAAAATAGAGCTTAGACTAGGTAGAGATGACGATAATAGAGCTAAAGCAATAGAAAGAAACTAGATTGATAAAGAATCCAAGTCAAGGAAAGATGAAAGCTTCAATTTTACTTTGTAATCCATTATAAATTATTCCTCAACAAAATAAAAACTATTTCTATCTCAATTTGGCACGAATTTTCATTATGACGAATCATAAACAAGATAATTCATTTCATTTAAAAATGCTATGTAACAAGGTTAATACTTAAAGACTCATACGTGCTTGAGATGATTATTCGAATTGGAAACTTCAAACTCTAATCCTCTAGAGAATACATTTGCAAACCACCATCGTAGGAGACACAGTTCCAAGATTTGTAATCCTGCCTCACGAGAAAAGATTTGCAATTTGAATAAAATATTTAATCTTCATGACTTCCACAGATGGAGGAAAAATGTAGACTAAGATGATGCTGAAGTGTATGGAAGGAGACGAAGATGTTGGATTAAGTTTGATGTAGAAGAACACAATAACCAAGAAAGTTTCTTAAGAACTAGAATGTAGGTGAAAAATGAATGGCAATAGAAGTTAAGATAGATGATTGTAAAAATGGGAAACCAACTGAAAGTAAGACCCAAAACAAGGATGTCGACACCACAATTGCATTCCAACAAAAGCCAAGCCCTGACTCAGAGTACTCTGCCCCAAAAAGAGAATGAAGAGGAATTCATGAGAGGAAACCAAAGTCTTTCCCATAAACTGCATACCCTGCTAAGAATCTCTTCGTCTACCCACGATCTTGGGCGTTTCCATCATGAGAGGGTGTCAAACGAATGATAATTCTCCTCCAATACACCAACACCCCAAATCAAAAGCAATTCCATTCGATACAAAACCATTCAAAGGTTCCAAATTAAACCGATGGTATTTATTTAATATCCTTTTATTAATAATTTGATATTTAATTAACCATCTAAAATTCCCTAAAGGTAATTATTATTATATATATATATATATTTAATTGGCTTATATAGAAAATAATTAAATTAAATTAAATTATATTACTCATGGCCAAGTTATGATCATGATTCACTTTCATACACTGACTCTTAGCAATTGATCATTTCGATCCTCTGTTAACCACAACCTCTCCTTGATGATATTTCCTTTTTCATCGAGGCGTCGACAATCCTGCATCCACTGACAAGTATTATGGTTAGATCATTCTCAATGACTATATGAATATTTAATTATAATTTCATAATCACTTTCAATTTCACATGAATGAGAAAATGACTTGCATATTAAAAGATCGTTGACATTACAATTGTGATAAATAAAACAACTATTGCATTCTCAATTTCACATTCACATGAAAGCAGTTACTTGTAACTAACATTGCATTCAAGATGTATAACTAATCACATATTCTCAATATAAGGGATGTAACAAATTGCACACAATAAGAAAGCCATTGAGAAGGAAAAATTGGTGAACTATATTAATAAAAGAAAGGTGTTCTAATTACAGCTTAGAAATAGAGTATTACAATTTTTATTTTCAGTCACAAAACTTAAAATCTGATTTACAATATTGCACAAAAATGACTGCAAGAAAGAAACTTCTCCGAAAAACTTCTATAATGATGGAAACACATGCTTGAAGCCCTTTAATGCAAGCACATTCCCCTTTCATCTCTTAAAACATCTACAACATGGGAAATCTTCTTGGAGCAAGCTGTAACGTGTAGAATCCAAGAAGGAGAGTATTGATCATGTCCTGTATATGAAGCTCTCTCCTTCAATGCAATCAACAATAACCCAACTATAATCTTTCCTCTTTTATATGCAACGTTCCATCTTATATGAGCAACAAGCTCTACCTTTTCCAACATGAATGAAGTTGTGCCTCAATACAACAAACAAAATTACTATTAGTCTTAATTCAGACATAATAAAAGTGCATTGTATATTGCAAGTTTACAAAAGTAAGTCCAAACACAAAAGGAAGGTAAATCAATTAAAAATTTGTAGGAGACAAATTACATCCACAAACATTGGAGAGCTATGCAAAATTGGAGAAATTGGCCAGGAAAATGAAGGCAGCATGGTATTTCCAAATTCAATACTTTTACCTAATGTTGTGGAATAGAAGAAAAAATAATCATTTATTTACCACCATAGTGAAAATTTAGCAATTGCATTTGGCTTGTTAAACATGGCCCCTGGTTCAACAATTAGAGTTGTTAAGAACCTTCGAGTATGTTCTAATTTTCACATTGCATCTAAATTCATCTCCAAGATTATTGAAAGAGAAATTGTTCTAAGAGATTTGGACCATTTCCATCATTTTAAAAAGGGAAAATGTTCTTGTGGAGAATATTGGTGATGCTAAATGAAACAATTTGAAAAATAGGCTTGCACTATAATAATGTGCACTACATCAGATATCTGAAGGGACATCCATCAAAGCATAACAGTAGGCATTTTTTGTCATATGTTGTAGTTACAAGTTCCCTACTAGACATACATGAAAATATAAGGGAACTTTTATGGCTAGACTAATAAAATCCTATTGTAGGAGATACTCCAAGTACATATAGTCCAATTCAATTGACAACTGTTATTAGAAATGAAAAATAGCTTTGGATGTTATTAGTATGTTATTGATATTGAATCATGGGCTGGATTGTCTGATACCTTATGACTGAAGATCTTGTATCAATGGGGAGAAATGGATCTTGTTGTCACTAATCTACCCAAAGAAAGCTATATGCTAATATTTGACTTCTGAAATATACTTAGATATTTAATTTCTTGTTTCCTGTGCCTCCAAATAGGTGCACCAGATCCTTGAAAGGGATTAACACATATTTACTTAGCAGGAAAAAGAGACTAATTCTATATGATTTTGCTTTATAATTCATCCCAATGCTGATAATGATCAATCTCAAATTTGTAAAATACATAGCATCATTAACTAATAAGTTCTTAAAAAAATGTTAGGCTGCACGCTTCCAAGGGAAAAACCTCTCCAAAATTTCGTGAGGAGCTTGTATGTCAACAAGAGCCATGCAAAAAGAGGAGATAACTGTAGGAGGAGATATTTTTTGAAAGTCCAGACCTGTGAATTAAAGGATAGAGATGAGCAGGAGTTGAGTACCTCATTTGGGAGCTTCACACATCTAGGTAAAAATCCAGTCAAAGATGAGGATGCAGGGAAAAGAGGTAGATAGATTTCCGTAATTTCAAGAGAAATATCTTCCCCATCGATTCGAGAGCTAAGTATACCCCTTCCTAATTACTCTCCTGAAATAGTGTTGAATCTATGCTACTCTCTTTCTATTTTGATGAAGTTCTACTTCCTCACATATTATTGTTTCAGAAAGTTAATGGCTAAAAAATATTTCAGATAAAATTTGTCTGTGGTAAATTTCTTAATGCATTTAGTTAGGAGATCATAGGTTTATTAATGTTTCAAAATACTATTAGTCGATGCACATATGTATGTTTTAGAGTATATAGAAAAAGAAGGGATGGGTGTTATGTGCGATTATGTTTCACCCTGGGTTTTAATTGTATGAGATATACTAGGTTGTAAAGTAATTTGGAGTGGAGAATAAAAGATTCTTATTAGAAAATGGTTGGGGTTGAGATATTATGAAATGATAAGTATGAGATTATTTTAATTGTATTTTTGAGGTTGAGGATATCTTGCTTTAAATTCAAATAAAACCCTATTTGAGTAATAGTGTAAATAGTGATATTTTGGTTTTATTTAGAAATATAATGAACATCACAAATGGTGTTAATTCATAATGTGCCAAATATACAACTAATATAGTTATGTCTATTTAACATCTATTTAGATGCTATAGAAGGCATTGAATGCCAATATATTGTGCTTATTCCTTGTTGGTCTATAAATTTAATCTCTACTTAAACTCATATTTAAGGGATCTTTTATGTCAAAGGAATTCCCTAGAGAACATATAATGATTATAAAGTTGGAAAGGGTGCAATGATGGTTGTGTTTTTTTTATATAATTCTATTTAAAGGTGTTAATCATATTGATATGAGAAGATATCAAGATGTATGTGATTGTGGACCATTTAAGAAAACCTATTATAGTGGCAATATGTGTAATATGATTCCTTTAATGCAATTTCATCCTCCCCACTTAATGCAAAGCTAAGACATGTTATATGGTTCTAGAATAATATTTGGGAATAGAGGTAAAACCCTTATATGATTACAAATATATATATATATATATATAAGGACCCCTTGAGTATAAGAATCTTAATATGGAACATATTAGATGATTTTTGAATGAAAATTTCTTCCTACAGGTCTATGTGAACCAAGGTAATTAGGTATTAAGTAATAAGCCTAGTTGAGCTAGGTCAATGAGATGGAAATATAAAAGAGTTGGGTTGTTCAAACAAGATTATAAATGAAATGGGTGGAGTTTGATCCAATACCTCAATATACTTAAGGGAGAGTGAAACCTTGGGTTAAGGGGAACTGGTGAGTAGGTCCTTTGAGAGACCTTGTGCGCAAAACTACATGTGACTTTGACCCGTTCAGAAGTGGGAACATAGGCAGTCCTTGGGCAAAGGATGCCCCTGTGACCTCAAGTCCATAGGGGGAGGGTCTAGGGGGGATAAATCCTAGATGTCGGGGTTGTTCCTAATTGGTTTGACCTTCTCTCTCTAGTAGGCTATGGTTGAGGTTGAATGGGTATCAAATGGGTATGATCAATTTAAAGGAATTTAATAACTGATATTTAATACATAATAGGTTTCTATTAAACAGAATGTAGTAAGGGATTTAACTACTTTATAATGGGTGTTTTATTATATGTATAAGTTTAGAAAAGTCCATCTCATGTTGGTTTCATGTATCTCTTATGTGTTTGTGTAATTCAACTCCATATCCATGTGCTTATGTATAGGACCATATATTTGTGGATTGTGATTGTGATTCATGTATTGATGACCCACCCAAGAGTGAACCTTCGGGATATTTGAGTAGTGGCAGGTAGTCATTGGACCGTTTCAATGACCGATGTCTAGGCTACTATTAGGGATTAGTCAGCACTCACCCAGTTCATGGAGGTGAAGGTAGCGGGCTACCCTGGTTATGATACGACTGGAACGGTTACATGGGTAGGGATCCATCTATGTGGGTAATGGTAATCCAGAGCTAACCATGTATTGATGGGGTTCATTAGCTATCACTAGTATGCACAGAAGTGATCGATGCCATTTGTTACCTAGGATTGAGGAGAAAATAACTAACAATACCACTAAGGTCACAAGGTGGTATATGTCAAGAGCTACTTCTTCTTGGGTGGAAATACTTGTCATCGGTGGCCTATAGGTGATTGAAGTCGAAATCCACCGGGTTTGGTAGGTTCACTACTTAGGGAAACCCTTGGGATGGTGGATGGACCCGCAGTGTAGTATAGGATGCACTGAATCTCCTCCTAGGTATCAGACTATATATTTAGCCTTGTAGGGTTGAAGATGGACCCACGGTGTAGTGCTCTTGGGATTAATCGAATCCTCTTCCCAATTGTCCAATGGTGCAGAAGATCGGTGGAAAGGATGGACCCACAGTGTAGTGTGCAAAGCACATATATTCTTTCTATATGGGATGCATCATGGACATGTGTTAGCCAGTCACTGTGATGTGTCACTATGTATACGATGTATGTTGGAGCTCATCACTATGTATTTTTGATGTATGCAGGAGCTCATCACTATGTATGATATGTATGTTGGAGCTCATCCCTATGTATTTGTATGTATTTAGGAGCTCTTCCTTATGTATGATATGTATGTTGGAGCTTGTGATTGTGTATTGGTAATTAATGATGGAGCCAATCACTAATGTAAATTTGATATGTATATGAGACAATCCTTGTTGTACTTATGATGTACATATGAGCTAATCCATTGTACTTGTGAATTGTGTATGATCCAATCAATGTTACATTTGTTATGTGTATGATCTAGTCAGCTTGTGTATATGGAGGTATGCATGTGATTTACATGTTGTGAATGATGTTTGGGATTATGGTATGATATGCCCCTTGTGAATATTGAGAATGTTTGTACATTAATGCTGGGAAATGTTTGGTACAGACCCAACACTTGATGGAAAAGTTAATATTATTATATTATAATTAACTAAGTGATTACTTACGATTAATTAACGGTCATGGGTTAAGGTGAGATTATAGATCTCATACAAGAGGAGAGATTGAACTCCCTCTGGAATTGTGGGG
Organism: Sequoia sempervirens; assembly: GCA_007258455.2. Taxonomy (NCBI): domain Eukaryota; kingdom Viridiplantae; phylum Streptophyta; class Pinopsida; order Cupressales; family Cupressaceae; genus Sequoia; species Sequoia sempervirens. The sequence goes on from VDFB02322763.1 coordinate 122,595, forward strand.
TGAACTACGAAGCCTTTGATTTCCCACGAGGGGACACATTGGCAGGGACATCACGAACCCTCGAGGCTTAGGTTGTAGGTCTAGGAAAGACGTTAATCTTGGGACCTTACTACCCTTTTATACAAGCATATAATTGGCAATGATGAATTGATTCCACCATGGTGAATGAAGAGTTATTAAAATTAACTCTCCTATTTTAGATGGTATATGTTTGGTTGGTTAAGTTGGTAGTTTTGCATTGTTTAAAAAATAAAATTGTTTTGCCCGAGATGGGGATTTTACATTGGTATCAGAGCAACTAGGTTCAAACACTGGACCTAGGAAGCTCACTTGACTCTAGGTTAAGTATGTTGCCTTGCAGTACCAACTGATCGTAACCAAGATGACCACTCTATATGTGCATAATTGTTTTAAATAACCTAAATTGACTTTTAAGATCCTAAGAATGGATGGCTAGTTGTAACCAAAAATGGAACCAAGATGGTGCAAAAGGGAAATTCGATATTTGAAGAAGAGAGGATAGAGGGCTATGAAGAGAGAAGAGGAGAAACCACCTAGAGGAGGAAGGAAAAGTAGGGTATTTGTGTGATATTTTGGAGAAGACAGAAGAAGTTGAAGGGTAAGTGGAAGGAATAGGAGAAAGTAGAGAAAAGTCACATCTCAGTTGGACGAAATCCCTAGAGGAAACATGGTCTCACAGAATGCAAAGATTGCAAGATATGCAAAGAATAGATTCACTAAAAAGGCTTTAGAAACTTTCCAGAAATTGCTACCGTTAAAGACAAATCTACCTTGCTCTGGTTAATGTCCTCCATGCCTACTAAATGGACTTGTTAAGGGGCTTTAGGAACTTGGAGAAAATATAAATTTTGTAAGGAGCTTGTATGTCAACCAGATCCATGCATAAAGAGGAGACAAGTGTAGGAGAAGTTATTTTTTGAAAGTCCAGACCTGCAAATTAAAGGATAGAGACGAGTAGGAGTTGAGTACCTTTGTTTGGGAGCTTCATACAGCTAGGTAAAAATCCAGTCAAAGATGAGGATGCAGGGAAAAGAGGTAGATAGATTTCCATGATTTCAAGAGAAATATCCTTCCCATCAATTCACGAGCTAAGTATACCCCTTCCTAATTACTCTTCTGAAATAGTGTTGAATCTATGCTACTCTCTTTCTGTTTCGATGAAGTTCTACTTTCTCACATATTATTGTTTCAGAAAGTTAATGGCTAAAAATTACTTCTACTAAAATTTGTTTGTGGGACATTTCTTAATGCATTTAATTAGGATATCATTGGTTTATTGATGTTTCATCATATGTACTATTAGTCGATGCATGTTTGTATGTTTTAGAGTATATTGAAAAAGAAGGGATGGGTGTTATGTGCGATTATGTTTCACCCTAGGTTTTAATTGTATGAGATATACTAGGTTGTAAAGTAATTTGGAGTGGAGAATAAAGGATTCTTATTAGAAAATGGGCAGCGTCGAGATATTAGGAAATGACAAGTATGAGATTATTTTAATTGTAATTTTGAGGTTGAGGATATCTTGCTTTGCATTCAAATAAAACCCTATCCGAGTAAGAGTGTAAATAGTTATATTTTGGTTTTATTTAAAAATACCATGAACATCACAAATGGTGTTAATTCATAATGTTCCAAATGTACAACTATTATAGTTATGTCTATTTAACATCTATTTAGATGCTATAGAATGCATTGAATGCCAATATATTGTGCTTATATCTTGCTCATCTGTAAATTTAATCTCTACTTAAAATCATATTTAAGGGATCTTTTATGTCAAGGCAATTCCCTAGAGAAGATGTAATGATTATAAGTTTGGAAAGGGTGCAATGATGGTTGTATTTTTTTATATAATTCTATTGAAAGGTGTTAATCATATTGATATGAGAAGATATCAAGATGTATGTGATTGTGGACCATTTAAGAAAACCTATTCTAGTGGCAATATGTGTAATATGATTCCTTTAATCCAATTTCATCCTCCCCACTTAATGCAAAGCTAAGACATTTTATATGGTTCTAGAATAATATTTGGGAATAGAGGTAAAAACCTTATATTATTACAAATATATGTATATATATATATATATATATATAAGGACCCCTTGAGTATAAGAATCTTAATATGGAACATATTAGATGAGTTTTGAATGAATATGTCTTCCTACGGGTTTATTTGAACCAAGGTAATTAGGTATTAAGTAATAAGCCTAGTTGAGCTAGGTCAATGAGATGGAAATATAAAAGAGTTGGGTTGTTCAAACAACATTATAAATGAAATGGGTGGAGTTTGATCCAATACCTCAATATACTTAAGGGAGAGTGAAATCTTGGGTTAAGGGGAACTTGTGTGTAGGTCCTTTGAGAGACCTTGTGAGAAAAACTACATGTGACTTTGACCTGTTTGGAAGCGGGAACATAGGCGGTCCTTGGGTGAAGGATGCCTCTATGACCTCAAGTCCGTAGGGGGAGGGTCTAGGGGGGATAACTCCTAGATGTTAGGGTTGTTCCTGATTGGTTTGACCTTCTCTCTTTAGTAGGATTTGGTTGAGGTTGAATGGGTATCAAATGGGTATGATCAATTTAAGGGAATTTAATAACTGATATTTAATACATAATAGGTTTCTATTAAACAAAATGTAGTAAGGGATTTAAATACTTTATAATGGGTATTTTATTATATGTATAAGTTTAGCAAAGTCCATCTCATGTTGAATCCATGTATCTCTTATGTGTCTATGTAATTCAACTCCATATGCATGTGCTTATGTATAGGGCTATGTATTTGTGGATTGAGATTGTGATTCATGTATGTATGACCCACCTAAGAGTGAACCTCTGGGATATTTGAGCATTGACAAATATTCATTGGACTATGCCAATTATCGATGTCCAGGATACTGTTAGGGATTAGTTAGCATTCACCTGGTTCACGGAGGTGATGGTATTGGGCTACCCTAGTTATGATATGGTCGTAGTAGTTACACAGGTAGGGACCCATACGTGCAGGTAACAGTAATCCGGGGCTAATCACATATTGATAGGGTTCACTAGCTGTCATTGGTATGCACATAAGTGACCAGAGCCATGTGTTACCTGAGATTAAGAAGAAGATAACTGACAATACCACTAAGGTCACAAGGTGGTAAATGTCGGGAGCTACTTCTTCTTGGGAGGACGGACTTGTCATTGGTGGCCTATAGGTGATTGAATTCATCCAATCCACCGAGTTTGGTAGGTTCAGTACTTGGGGAAATCCTTGGGATGGTGGATGGACCCACGGTGTAGTATGGGATGCACCAAATCCCCTCCCAATTGTTAGACTATATACTTAGCCTTGTGGTGTTGAGGATGGACCTGTGGTGTAATGCTCTTGGGATGCACTGAATCCTCTTCCCAATTGTCCAATGGTGCAAAATATCGGTGGAAAGGATGGATCCACGGTGTAGTGTGCAATGCACTGATATACTTTCTATCTGGGAGGCATCATGGACACGTGTTATCCAGTCATTGTGATGTGTCACTATGTATGTGATGTATGTTGGAACTCATCACTATGTATTTGTGATATATGCAGGAGGTCGTCACTATGTATAATATGTATGTTGGAGCTTGTCCCTATGTATTTGTGATGTATGCAAGAGCTCGTCACTGTGTATGATATGTATGTTGGAGCTCGTCCCTATGTATTTGTGATGTATGTAGGACCTCGTCGTTGTGTATGATATGTATGTTGGATCTTGTCATTGTGTATTGGCAATATATGATGGAGCCAGTCACTAATGTAAATGTGATATGTCTATGAGATAATCATTGTTGTACTTGTGATGTACATATGATCTAATCCATTGTACTTGTGAATTGTGTATGTTCTAGTCACTGTTGCATTTGTTATGTGTATGATCTAGTCAGCTTCTGTATAAGGAGGTATGCACGTGACTTACATGTTGTGAATGATCTTTGGGATTATTTTATGATATGCCCCTTGTGAATATTGAGAATGTTTGTACATTAATGCTAGGAAATGTTTGGTATAGACCCAACACTTGATGGAAAAGTTAATATTATTATATTATAATTAACTAAGTGATGACTTACGCTTAATTAATGGTCATGGGTTAAGGTGAGATAATAGATCTCATACAAGAGGAGAGATTGAACTCCCTCTGGCATTGTGGGGCAGACTACGAAGCCTTTGATTTCCCACGAGGGGATACATTGGCAGTGACATCACGAACCCTTGAGCCTTAGGTTGTAGGTCTAGGAAAAACCTTAACCTTGGGACCTTACTACCCTTTTATACAAGCATCTGAAGGAATTTGAGATTATGCAAATATATGTCAATTAAATACCTAGATTATAAACAGTAGCGTGAACAATGTAACCCTTGTTGAGCATAGTAGGAAATGAGATAAGCAACAATGAATCCTATGCCTCCTATCACACACATCTGCTTACCATTCTCTGTCATTCTTTACTGAAACACTTCTCCATTTTGGTGGGCTATGGCTGAAAATAAGGTTTTGACAAAGGTTTTAGAGTATGTTTATTAAAATTAAAACTCCATTTTGGTGGGCTACACCTAAAAATAAGATTTCGATGAAAGTTCTAGAGTATGTTTATTAGAGTATTTTGGCAGGCTATTGATTCTTGATTCCTTAAATGTTTTGCTAAATAAATGACTAACTATTTAGTAATTTTAATTTGTGTGATTAAATAAATTTTCAGTCAATGATCAAATTAGTCATTTATTTACTCATTTATAGATGAGTTGTAAAAAATTAGTAGAATTTAGTCATTTTACGTTGTTGTGACTAAAAGTCTTAGTCACATAGTCATTATTTTACTAGTGATTTATATCATCATAAATATTATATAAAAACATGTACCCCCTCAAGGTTTTTCCTCTTGACTCGTCTAAATGCTCACACAATCACACCTTGAATTTCAGCACCTACAAGTGATCAAATGTGTACCATACATTTCCTATAGCACAAATTGATAAAAAATATAATCCATTATGTAGTACATTGTCCATGCTCTCCAACGCCTATTCAAAATTGAAAATCCAATTATGTGTGCAAAAGTTATGACCAAAACTATGAAATGGAGAACATCTAGCTTTTGAGCTTAAAACTGATCAAAACTACAAAATCAGGAAACCAAACCTATACCACTATGTAGTTCTTGAAATCACCTTTGCAATGAGTATAAGAAGTCAAAAAACTGACTTTGTGGGCGAAAGTTATGCAAGTTTGAAAAAATGTCCAATTTGGCTATAAAAGGGCTTGCTAGTGGCACTCGAGCTGAGCCACTGATGGCGGTGGCCAATGGGTGGTGCTCGAATAGTGGATTTCACAAATGATTTAAATTCATTTAAGTTTTCACTTTTAAAAAATGAACACCTCCAGAACCGATGCCACCTTAAAATCTAGTTAGGTATTCTTTGAAGTTTGACTGACTTTTGAACATGATGAACAAATTAAATTTGTTTTATTATTTTAAAATAATTTTAAACTAATGGTTTTAAAATAATTTTAAACTAATGGTTTTAAAATAATTTTAAACTAGTGGTTTTAAAATTATAAAGGGTAAAATATTTTATTTTAAGTCATAGGGCTTTGGTTGGGTCCTGTCGACCTTGCCAATCAGATGACAAGTAGCAGCTACCAATAGGGTGTTAGTGCAATATTTCCCGACATAGGGTATGAGTTGGGGGGGTTTGTAGATCCCCCCAAAGCCTATAATATATATATATATATATATATATATATATATATATATATATATATATATATATATATATATATATATTTGTTTTTTTTTAAATTAATTTTAAAAACCTTTCAAAGTAAATTTCCAATAAGATTTTAATTGAATATTTCCAAAAAAAATATTTAGGCATAGGAATTTAATTTTTAAATATAATTTTGTAGACACCCTGGATGGCCGTATGGTTGGGTAGGGGCTAATTTTTTTTTTTTAAAACTTCTCCAAAATATGTCAAATTTTCTATCATTTTCATGTCTTGGGCCTCTTGGATCCAATGGTGAGGTCCATTTTGTCTCAAGAGGTCATCCATGAAATTTCTTATACAAAGCCCTCATATGAAAACTCAATCCAAGAAACCCTTTTGACCAATATTTTGAAAGCTTTAGATATATGTAATAAACCCAACAAATCTTAACAATCTAAAAGCCCAAATCTTACAAACAAACACCTGCAACATGTGTTCCATATCTTGTAATGTCTGAAATATTACATGCATGCCCATGGATTCAACTTTGCACAAATCTACTCAAACAAGGGTTATAACCAAAAATGTGGAAGCTCACACCTCCCATCAACCACGAAAACTCTACTACTATTTCTTAAGAAATAATGTATTGAACCGCAATCTTAATCCATTTCCTACATAACCCCAAGAGAGATAAACATGCATAAAATTAACCATAGTGCATAGATCAAATAGACAAGCTACAAGATAACACAAGATATACCCTGGGAAAACCGTCAAAAGGGAAAAATCCAGCCTCCAAAAGCATCCATACTCCATCTATTATTTAGCAATAAAGCAATACAAGAGTTATAATTAATACCTTTGAAGCATCAAGCCTCTCAATGCATCCTCATGTGTCCAAGCATGAATCCACACATCTCATGCCATACTTCACATATGCACTCCTCAAAAAGACTCAATAATGACAACCCACTCACCCAACCAACCTTAACCATATGCCACAAAACCATGTGAACACAAAACCACTAATCCCTTTTTTAATATTAGGTACTAAGTTTTCACTTTATTAATATTTTCTAATATTAAATTATTATCACATGTCTCCCACACATTAAATAACAATACAATGTTACAATACAAGTGGTCTCCAAACAATTACCTAGTGTGATTAACCACACCACCTACGTGCATCACAACTAAATAATTATTTAATTACAACATTATAATATATCAAATTATGAAATGGTGTACAAAACCGTATCCCAACATCCTTCTCTACATGATGTATGAAAAAATTGCATCTCTCCATATGTTGGATATAGAAGAACCGAGTCATGAGCCATTAAGTTTAACTTCTTGAAGAAAGAAAATATTAGGTTTTCATTTAACTATAGCATCTTTCACCTCATATTTGCAAGAGAGCTTGTTAATATTGAAAAGGTAAGAGAACTTTTGATGCAGAAGCATCCCAGGTCAATAGGTGATCAACATCAATAAAAAAAAATGATTTGATTTTGTCGCTTTGTTTTCGTTTTCTTTCCTCTATGGGTAATTCAATTTGATTTGATGGTTGATAGCAAAAAGTTGAATATACAAGTTTCATCTTTTGATCATTTTCTCTATATAATAAAGTGCCAATTATTTCAAATTCAAGACTTCTTAATGAGCGCTAAAATGGAAAAAGTTGAGATTAAAAATTAGAAAAACCAAAAGCAATAGGGAGTTTGAACAGTTACAAAGAGAATATAAAGAGACACTATTCAAAACATGTAGGTAGAACGTCAAGGGGCATCCAAAATCAAATGATAAAATGCAGATTTGGAAAAGTGAAGAGTGCACCTGGGTGAGAAGACAAGACCCATTCCATAGCTCCAATATGAAGGAAGATTAATAGGTTAGCATTGATTGTTTGAAACAAATGAAACATGGCAAGTGAAAGCGAGGGCACCAGACCAGTCAATAAAAAGATTGTATTCAAGGTTTTCTTGAGTTTAAATGTGTTGGAAAGATACAAAGGACACACCAGAAGGTGAGAGGGAGGAACACACATATTAGAGGAGAATTTTAAGAAGTTAAAATGCCTTAAAAGGTAGTTAAAGGCCAATAGGACTTAGAGAGGGGAAAAGAGGAAGAATTTAGTGGTAAGAGTAAGAATCTATGATAGATTAGAATTGAAACATCAAATAGAAGATGGTACTTAATGAAGGATGCATAATTAAATTTTGAAATTGAACATAGAAGATGGCACTTAATGAAGGATGCATAATTAAATTTTGATACTGAACACAAAAGGCCTATGATAGGGTATACCATGTGGAGGGAAAAATACCATCGAGGGGTGTTGCGAATTAGCAAAGAGAATACAAAAAAAATGCATGGTAAAAGAATTAGTAAAGAAGGTGTTGCATAGCCTGATGGAGCAGGGTCACAACTGGGTGAGTAGGGAAGTATATAGGAAAGAAATAATAAGTTTTTATTTTTAATTGAATGACAAAATCCATTAGAGGAGATGTGTTAGATAGGTTGCGTTAAAATTTTGAGTGCAAAGATTATTACAAATGAATATGAAAAAATTTATGTGGATTTAATATTTTGGAGGGCATGTATCCAAACAAAATGAGCATGGATACAAATCTAGCCTGAATGGAAGTTGGATGGTACATCAATGTAAGAGGATGAAATCTGCATTTTAGATAAACATTGAAAGTTAGAACACATTGTGGTGTGAAAGAAATTTGTAGATAAAACAAGGGTGATATCTAATGGAAACGAAGGAGGCACAGTGTATGAAGAACAAAGAGGATGTCTTCATAAGAAGGCTTGAATCATACCATTGCAGATTAGCAGAGTTTTATGGAAGAAATTATGAAGGAAGTTTTTCATGCTTGACAATATTCTTAATGATGTAGGTAGACCAGAGGAGGGATTGTGTGGATGAGTTGAGGGAGATGAAGAGTTGGAAATCAAAGAGGCAATGGAGGTGCCTATCATTTGCAATGTAATTTTTAGAATAATAGAATTATTTAATTTCATGATTGAATATGTTATTGCATAATCGTAATTGATTTAAATTGATACAAGTTATTGTCAATTTTGGATTAATCATTTTTTGAGTCATTCGTAATCTGAACTTTTGTGGTTTTGAGATGAGAGTTGTTTTTCTTCTTCTTCATCAATTGGTATCAAAGCCAAAGGTTATGAGCATGTGAATAGAGCTTTGAGAGAGAGGAGTTTTGCACCAGGACTTGCGGGTGGAGAAGAAAGTGAGCAAAGGTTTTGGGGGGACAAGCAAATCACTGAACATGAGGTAGCTTGTGACAAAACATGCGGATAGTGGAAGCACAATTGAAGAGCTCAAAAGTATCATTGAAAATGTGTGGAGTCCTAAGCGGTTGAAGGATAGAAAGCGTAGAATTGGAAGCAAGAGAAAAGATCAAAAGTATCGTTGCAAGTGTGTGGAGTCCTGAACAGTTGAGAGCGGGAAGTGCAGACAAAAGTGTCGAGGAAGTGACATTTTATAGCAGACGGAGTGGAATCTTGGTGAGATCATGGTATGATTCCAACATGGAGGTTGCAAGGGTGGAGTTGTTATAGATACATGCTAGAGGAGGGCATGCAGAGAAGAGGAAGAGTATTTGGCAGAGGAGGTAAGGCTATTTGGCAGAGGACGTCAGGGTTTCAGCGACAAAGTTCCCTAGAGATTGTTGCAATCTTGAAGGGCGATTTTATCACCTAACTCCACCTTTGTGAGCTTATGCTTACAATTTTTCTTACCTATCATGTCTGATGCAGGAGCGCCTCGGGTCAATAGGCAATCAACATCAACAAAAAAAAATTGATTTGATTTTGCTATTTTGTTTTCTTTTTCTTTCCTTTATGGGCAATTCCATTTGATTTGATGGTCGATAGAAAAAAGTTGAATATACAAGTTTCATCTTTTGATCAATTCCTTTGTATAATAAAGTGCCAATTTATTCAAATTTGAGACTTATTAATGAGAGCTAAAATGAAAAAATTCAAGATTAAAAATTATGAAAACCAAAAGCAATAGGGACTTTGAATAGTTACAAAGAGAATTTAAAGAGACACTATTCAAAACACAGAGCAAGAATGTCAAGGTGCATCAAAACTAAAATGATAAAATGCATATTTGGAAAAGTGGAGAGTGTGCCTAGGTGAGAAGACAAGAGCCATACCATAGCTCCAGTATGAAGGAAAATTAATAGGTTAGCATTGCTTGTTTGAAATAGATGAAACATGGCAAGTGAAAGTGAGGGCACCAGGCCAACCAAAGAAAATATTGTATTACAGGTTTGCTTGAGTTTAAATGTGTTGGTAGGATACAAACAAGGACACACTAGAGGGTGAGAGGGAGGAACACACATATTAGAGGAAAATTTTAAGAAGTTAAAATACATTAAAAGGAAGTTAAAAGGCCAGTAGGACTTAGAGAGAGGAAAAGAGGAAGAGTTGTGTGGCAAGAGGAAGAATATATGATAGATTAGAATTGAAACAACAAATAGAAGATGGCGCTTAATCAAGGATGTAGAATTAAATTTTGAAACTGAATGTAGAAAGCCTGTGACAAGGTATAACACATGGAGGTAAAATACCATAGAGGGGTGTTGTGAATTAGCAAAGAGAATACAAAAAAATTGCATTGTAAAATCATTAGTACAAAGAAGGCATCACATAGCTTGATGGAGTAGGGAAGTATCTAGGAAATAAATATGTTTTGATTTTTAATTGAATGAAAAAATCCAATAGAGGAGATGTGTTAGATAGGCTACATTAAAATTTTAAGTGCAAAGATTATTACAAATAAATATGACAAAATATATTTGGATTTAATATCTTGGAGGGCACACATTCAAAGAAAGGGAGCATGGATACACAAGGCCCAAATATAAGTTGGATTATACAATAGTGTAAGAGAATAAAATCTACATTATGGATAAACGTTGAAAGTTAGAACACATTGTGGTGTGAAAGAAATATGCAGATAAAAGGAGGGCGATATCTAAGGGCAACGAAGGAGGCACGGTGTAGGAAGAACAAACAGGATGTCTTCATAAGAAGGGTCGAATCATACCATTTCAGATTAGTGAAGTTTTGTGGAAGAAATTGCATAGGGAGTTTGTCATGCTTGACAATATTCTTGAAGATGGAGGTAAACCAAAGGAGGGATTGTGTGGACGAGTTGAGGGAGATGAAGAGTTGGAAATCAAAGAGGAAATTGAGTTGCTTGCCATTTTCAATGTAATTGTTAGAATAATAGAATTATTTGATTTCTAGTTTGAATATGTTATCGCACAATTGTAATCGATTTAAATTGACACAAGTTATTGTCAATTTTGGATTAATTATTTTCTAAGTCGTTTGTAATCTAAACTTTGGGGGTTTTGAGATGAGATTAACTTATTTTCTTCTTCATCAACTTTGAACCAAAATTATTAGGAGACCTATTTTTATATTGGTGTATAAATTTAAATATTTTCTTTGTTGTAATTTGTACTCATATTAAAAATTCTTATAGACCACAAGTCTTGTGAATATTATTAAAAAATATATTTCATTTCATATTTGTGCTTTTATGGAAGATTTATATTCATATTGTACATCTCTCATAATTATCTAGTGTATCTTTTATGTTAGCATTTTATATTTGTATTTTCTTGAAAATTTTGCATTCCTTTTAGATATCTCTCATAATTAGTTTGTATATATTGTATATAGTTTGTTTGAGGGAAAATATTTATAGATTAAAATATTAAACATATTAAAGACTACACCAACTCATGAATTTTTAATATAGTGAGAAATTTATATAACCAATTTTATCAATATCATCAAATAGAGAAGAATCATTATCCGTGAACATATTGATAGGATATCAAAGTAATTTGAGAGGTCAAATTTGTTAGTGTAGGTTTTTATTTTCCTAATGAGGTATTTATTTTTCCAGGAAGCATAATGGAAAAGTGATCAACTAGAAAAATAGACAATAAATATAATAGTAAATGAAATTGAAAAAGTGACTTAGAACATATGTATCATATCTCACTTTAACCACTAAATCTTGAATCAAACACTTTAGGGACTACCAAATCAAATTTTGTTATAATTTGAGTTTAGAGCCTTCATGTAATAGGTTGTAGCTCGGTTCTAGGATAACAAATTAGTCTTGGGTAAAAGTTTAGAATTGTGTTACAATTTATAAAGGAAATGACCAACACAAATAAAGTTTTTCAATTTGGACGACCTAAAATTGATGTTTAAATTTTAAATTTTAAAACAATATAAACTAATGAAACATAAAAGTATTAATTTAATTTATGTTTATAATTTTTTAATTTTTAAAAAACATGTGAATTTTTTTTTGAATTTAAGAGGATAGTTTTGGTTGTTGATTTTTTTTTTGTGAGGTTGATGGGATGTCACAAAAAGTAATCAATAACTTGAAAATCTAGTGCAAGATTTTTTTAAAAAAAATGATGAATGTTTTGTGTTTTAATAATGTTTTAAAATCAAATTTAATCAAAACATCATAGTTTTCATGAGATGCCAACTTTTATCTATTTTTTAAAAAATACCATCTTGGAAAAGATTTTCTCCTTTAGTACATCATATATGTTTTAAATATTTAAATTTATTTTACTATTTAAAAAAAAATCTAATTAGCCTTATGTTTGATTATAATCGCCTACTTATAATAACTTTAAAAAATAAATACAAAAACTAATCAAAATATCATTAATTTTTTAATTCTAAATTCTAAGCTCTACAAAATTTTATTTTTGGATTTTTATGAAAGTACCCCTAGTTGGAGAAACATAAAGTTGAAGTTGAATTTTTATTCAATTTTCTCCAAAAGAGGGGTTAAGTTGTCACATAGCTTACCACATAGATAATTTTGGGTAAAAGCATTTCAATTGGAATTATTTTCTCCAAAAATGTTCTAGTTGAAACAATACAGGTAAATTCAACCTTTTCCATTATTTAAAATTAAAATATATCTATTTAATAGTTTTTGGTGAAAGGGTTTTATCTGAAACTCTTTGTACCACATAAATAAAAAGTAGTTTTGGGTGAAACTATTTTTCCCTAAACTATTTTCTTGATCAAAATTGTGACATAGTTGTGAACTTTTACCCTTCTATATGTCAAAGTCTTCTAAGATATTTAGGAATTCATGGGATTAGTCTATTGACAAAATATTTGCATGGCAACCTCTTAGAGAGTTAACCAAAAAATAAAATAAAATAAAATAATAAAAGTAGTTGTCAAGCCAAAATACAAATTGTAAATTGGATAAAAACATGCAATCATAGGGATGCACTTGATATTATAACATATCACAATGGGAATATAGCAAAACCTATCTAATACCTACAAACCCAATTTTAACTCAAAACAAAGGCTAGGACGAGGCTACTAAGGATCATACTAGCCTAGTCATCAACTTGGTCTTGCTCTAATGGCCTAATTTATGACTTATCCTATTGTCTTAGAAAACTTTGTAAATTTGACACAAGGATTCTTCCTATCATTTATTTTCTCCTATCACTTACAAGTAAATAGTGCATGGAGAATCTACAAAATATAATAGTTAAAGTCTATGGGAATTCAAGCATAGATCTACCTAGCATAAAATAAAAAATAAATAAAATTAAGTTATTTTCATAAATAAAACTAAATCTAAGTACAAATAGAATATTATATATGGTAATAGGTAAATGGAAATATGAGAAAAGTTACAACAAAGACGGGTTGGAGAGAGGAAAATATATGCAAATAGAAATTTGACTCTAAAAAATTATTATATTTTGACATGTAGTTTGGAAGGAAATAATTAGACTATTGTGGAAGTTGACACAAGTATAAGTACAACAAAATAAAATTCAAAAAAGTATTTTTTAAAATTTTATTATTATTTTAATGAATTAAAAAAATTATAGTACTTTAAGCATGGTGGCATGGTACAAGAGTGGGTACCATTGTAACCTACCATACTAGGGTATGACCCTTGCCATGAGCAAGGTTTAGGCCCCATACACAACTCTAGTCAACAAAAAATGATCAAATATCAAGAATTTTGGTAGTCTCCATAGAGAATCAATGGCTACCCCTTAGTAACTTAAGTTTCATTGGCTTAAAAATAGCAATTATCCCTCTACTGATCCTCCATTTCCACTCCATGGTTTGTGCACCTCTCATGCTCAACCACATGACAAGCTCAATGAAACTCCACCTTGCTAATTCATCAAAAACCTCCATCTAAGTAGTGTCCATAGTTTTTATCATCAGTCTACTACCAACTTGTTGCTTGAGCAATGCTTGGCCAACATGCCACCCACACTTTACTAACATATACACCCATTCACCACCATTCCACCACTTAGTTACCACCACCATTAGTCTACCACCTAGACACAACCCACCTACCATTAGACCAAGGAGCCTCCTCTCTAGTGATATTTTTAGTTTAAGAAGCAAACTTTGGAAGGCCATATATTTCTCAACTAATTTTTTTTCTTGAAAAAAAATTAAATGGAAATTTTTTTTATGAACTTTTTGATGGTATAATCTATTTTTGTATTTCAATTTTTTTAAAATTTCAATTTTCTCTCATATTTTGTTGTTTAGACATAGGCTTTTTAGGTTCTTGGCCTCATAAATTTCACAAATTAACTATAATTTGAGTCCATTTTTATGAAAGTGGATATTTTATAAGTACTATATATTGACATAAGCTATTTATTCGTATATGTTATAAATTAATTATATATATTTTTTAGATTAAACATTACAAAACCTTATAAAATTAGCTTCCACTTTATAAATGCTATATTTTATAAAGTGATAAAAACTATAACTTGATAAGGGTGTCTAAGTTGAGATATGTGGGGTTTTGTTAATGCACATGGTCTCAATTCATAAAGTTCCATCAGATTTTTAGCTCTTAGGGGGATTAACAAATAGGAATTTTAAAAACATGAACTAAAATAAAGTTCACTAAGGACTTGTAATCAATTTAATTTATTAATGGGTAAACTAACCATCCCTTTGTCATTACATTAGAATCTAAAGGAATCACAAGGCCTAATAACATCTTGAACATTGTTAATGCATTAATCTCTTACTATATTTGTATGGGCTTGTTCATGAGCTAGGTATTCAATGGTAGAAATATGTATGAAAATTTGAAATGAAAATCTCTTGGGATTAAATATTCTTAGTGTTGGTGACCGCACATTATGGGCTCCATCCCACATTATGGGGAAATAAATGGACATCCCAATGAACCTTCACTCCTAGAAGATCCATTTATGGACACATGCCTCCCCATTGATACTTTTGAGAAATTTTTGTATGATGGTGATATTGAAGAAAATATAAACCAAAAAATTATTGTATATTTTAATGACAAAGGTAGCTCTCATACTACTTATCCTCCTCCTACACCTCTAGTATGAGTAGTTATTATACAACCTCCACTTCCTACATCACCAAATATTTTTAATTCTCTACATACTACTATGGGTTCTATTTTGTAGGTTCCCACATGTCACATTGATCATTGGGATAATTAATTATTCAAAACACATAATTCTTTCTAGAATATCACATTATAGATATTGATGATAATGTTGAAGACATATGTCTTCTCTTTGATGATAACTCACACTAAGTTGCATATTCTCTTCTAATTGTATTTTTCTCTATTTTCCACATCATGCTACTATCTTGACATACCCTAGTTCACCTTTGTTTAGTCTCACACTTCCATGGTCACTATTCTCAAATATTGTATGTCACAATCACTGATTAGCTTTAGCCTCAAGACATATGGGTAGCTTCTAAAATTTATTCTTATATTTCACCATTTGAATGAAAATTTAAAAGTCTAATATCTTGGGGTTTTCTTCTTCTAGAAGGAATATGTATCCTTTATTTCAAAAGTACCTACTACAACATCCACCATGTGAAATTCTGCACTAACTTTCTCTCTTTTCTTTGTGGAGGCACATATAGGCTTTATCTTGCAAGGATTGTAGGATGCAATCACTTCTATGGTAATATTTTTTCCTCCTATATTTTCTTACTTGAGATGAATTTTTTCATGTAGGTTTTATGTTTCTACTTTAGGGGTTGGGGATCATAGTACACTCTCTTTTGATATTGGGGGTTCCTTGAGATTGTAAATATGGATCTAGCATGACTTGTGTTGTCATGACGCATTTATTTACTACCTCAATTACAATTAAGGGGGTTGTTGGTTTAATCCATTATTACACCTATCATTTAAGTTTACTTAAGTAATTAGTTTTATTTACCAAGGTAGATAAATAACAATAATGAACATCTCACATAAATTTGATCTTACTTGATCTACAAGTTGAGTTTACTTGACTTAACTATTTTTCATGTTGAGTTTGTCACTTCTAAAGTTGTCGCTAACTTAACTCCTTTGGGAAGCTTGCATTTTCAACTTGTTCTCCCAAAGTCTATATTTTATAGTTCTTTTCTTTCATTTAAAAAAACTTTAATATAAATAATATAAGGTTATTATTCCTACTTTTATATTAAATTGGTGTCATCTTATTGTTTGTTCTTGGATAGATTTATGATTTATTTCAAATTCTAAAAAGAACAACCCCACAACCAAATAAATGATTCATGGTGGGTAAATATTAGCATCCAAGTGCATAAAAATTATATTTGGGTGGGTTTATGGATAAGTATGATAAATGCATGGATAAGATGAATGTATTAGAGTATGCACAAATAAGAATAAGGTGAGGGCTAAATGCATGAGGGTTTGAGTATATAGGAATGGGTAAAGGGTAGGAAAATGAACCTAACTTCTCACAAAATTGTATCATTAGCAATATGTACATGTATTGAGGTATTTCCTCAAAATGGACACAAAATTAAATGACTAATATAGTGTGTGCTTCTACATATAATTGCTATATATTATATCTAGAAACACTCACTAACATTATCATGGATAGTGGTGGTAAGGGTTTTCATATCATCTTCTCCTATAGAGAGGAGCTCTCTCATATAGAGGTGGAGTCTAGGTTGGCTAGTTGTGCTGGCTAGTGTTGTATGGGGGTTATTGCTTCTTGGTGTTCTGTTGTTCCTCCCAACTCTCCTATTGAGGTGGGGAGTCTAGATGGCCTGGAGGTTAGGAAATGGAGCTCTTGTTTCCCTTTGTTTTGATTTGTCTCTCGTGGAGAGCCTATTCAGGTGATGTGGTTTGTCAACATCACTTAGTTTGTTATTTTTCTGGCTCAAGCATGTTCTTTCTGAGTGGTTCATTAGTTGTGATATGGTTGTTTCAAGTAGTGTTTGTAGTAAGCTAGGGTTCAAGGTCCCTATAGAATCTAGTTGTAAAGGGTTCAAGGTTCCCTTCAAAACCTATTTATTGTAGCATGGGTAGTCTAGTTAATCTTTCGGAGGTTGTTGTTGTTGGGCTATTATTTGGGTGTGTATTATCTCTTAGCAACGTTATTTATTTAGACAAGGTTTCAAGTCCCTTCAAAACCTGTTTGTAAAGGTTTTTGGGTCCCTCCAAAACTTGTATTTCCCATAATCAAAACATTATTATGGATAGTGAAAATTTGATATACCTTAAATGAGAAATTACATGGGTATACAAATTTCACCATTATTAAGTTTAATAATTATAGATATCAAAATAGATAGTAAATTAAAACATACTTTCCAATTATTTTGTGGAGATTTAAAATAGATTGTAATTTAAGATTTAAAATTTGTCTTCAAACATATGAAATTTAAAATTATATTGCTCTAAACTTAATTATTAGATTTCACCATTATTAAGTTTAATAATTATAGATATCAAAATAGATAGTAAATTAAAACATACTTTCCAATTATTTTGTGGAGATTTAAAATAGATTGTAATTGAAGATTTAAAATTTGTCTTCAAACATATGAAATTTAAAATTATATTGCTCTAAACTTATTAAATATTTAGAATTTTATATATTAGCAAAGTATCATAAATACATCTATCTAAAAACACATAGAGGTGTTCTATAATAACTAAAACATAGTTAGCTTATATTTTTAGAAAAACTTAAAATTATAAATATAACTAGAAAAATAAAATATTCTACTACAAAATAAATATAAAATTTGCTAGTGTGAAATAACTTTTGTTTTATTTTATATTTATATATTCAGTTATGTAGCTATATTTTTAATATAGTAATTTTATTTAATGCTTAAATGCATGTTGGTTGTGTTTTGTTTTTATTTGTTAATATATAATGTTTGATAATAATTGTATGTTAAATACATTTAATTAAAAGAGATATATTTTAGGTAGATATATCTAAGATATGTAGGATATTATATTTAAATATTATAAATATTAATTACAATAATGTATTTAATATTAATATTTTATTAAAGTTTTTTTTTTTAGTTTCAATATATTTATAAATTTGTAGAAGTAAAATATATACATGTTGGATAAAATTAATTAAAATAATCATTTTATATAAAAATATTTGTTTATTAAATATTTTTAACATTAATTTAAATAAAAATAATAAATAATTATTAATAATCTGATGTATAAATTTTAAGTTAAAAAAGCCATGTAAGATGTATATATTTTTTGCTAGAAATAAATTGGTAATTTTATTAATATTATTTTTTATATTTATTATGTTTTAATTTAATATAAAATATAATAATTATATATAAACCTCCACATTAATTATATATTTGATTATGCAAATAAATAAATAATTGTTAGCTTAGTTAATTTTAATTAATTTTATTAATTTAATATAAAGTGCATCCCTATTCATTAAAAAGGTTATGAAATTAAAATAATACTTATTTACAAATTTACTTTATGTTATATTTAATCTTATTTATAATTGTTATTGGCATAATCTTGTTTGTTTGTTTTTTTTTTTTTTTAAGGGCAATGAGAGTTTCATTTGAAACTCACAATTAACTATTTTACAAATTTACTTCAAGTTACATTTAATATTGGACTTGCATTCACATCAAGGGTTAGCTTCATCATTTGCTTAAAGAGTCACAATAGCAAAGGTATTCATTTATTTGTTTTGTTGAGTAAGTGAAGGCTCGGCCAACCATGCCTTTTTGAAAACCTGTAAGTGTGGAAATGACAAGCCCTAAATCTATTTCCAGAGTCCTCGAATATCTACAAGAAATGCAATTCCAGAAAGGAAAAGAAAATATAAAGTGGAACCCTTAATAGGAAAGCATGTTCTATTTGAAAACCTTGCAAAGATATAGAGAAGTGAAGGAACTATATCATTTATTCATAGTGAATAGAAAAATGTAGAAAATGCAAGACATGTTCATTTTTGCATTTATAGAGCTCAAAACGAGCATTTTATTCACACACAATGAAAGGAATGCAAAGTCTACATAGAAAAAGAGCTTACCCAAGCTTGGCTATGTTGATTCTTCATAGAATATGCAAGATTTCCACCATGAAAACTCTCCACAGAGCTCCAGGTAAAACCCTATGTCGGTAGAGTGAAGAGTCTAGAAAGTGCAAGTGAAGAATGAAAATGCATTGTGCAAGTTTGGCTGAGTTTTGTCTTTAGGGCTTCAACCCTAAGTGACCAACAACCCAAGGCATTTTTTTTACAATGTAAATTAATTCCCCTTTGTATTCATGCAAGTTTCTAGGAATGTCTCTTTTGGACTTATGCATTTTTGCTTTATCTCAAAGCACAAATGTGTCAAATGCTTTATTTTGCATCGAACTTGAAATGTAAAAAAAATCATTTAAGTGATACAATTATAAATCACTTCATCTATGTTATGTAAATGCAAAATAGATAAGGTAATTTTTTCTAAGGACGAGTCAAAGGGGATGTGGTTGGAAATTTATGTTGATGCCAAGCATATCGGGGAAGTTGAGGAGGTTGACCAACAAGTGGAGAGAATGTAGAGGTGTTTTTTACTTGGTTTTGGAGGGAAATGAGAGTATCTAGGAGCAGTTTTTGATGCTTTATGATAGGTGAGGTCAAGGCTTGACCTTTTCTTCACCTTTGGGACTTTTTGGAGTGGGTTTTAGGGGCTAGATTTTAGGCTTTTGGTTATGCATGACCAAGGAAGTTTGCAGTCCCTACTTTTGTGCAACTGTTGGGGAAAGCTTATAGTAACTTCAATTATTATTTTTTATGTTAGTTCTTATCATCTTTTTTCTACATTATGACTTTGGGAGGTCCTTTTTCAACAAAAGACAGTATTTGTAACTCTTTTTTCAAAAATGTATAACATTACACCTTTGAAGAGCAATAAGATTAAGCATTTTTTCCTTCTCAATTTCTGTTTTATTGTGTGCATTTGAATGATTGATGTGATTACATGTGAAGTTGTTTCATCCTTGTTATTGTGTCTCATTAGTAGCACCTTTGTGCAAAAAGTATATGTATGTTTGTAGGTTGTAAGTTGTGTTAAAATGCAAGTGATTCGAGTTGTGAAAAGTTTTTTCTTTCCTTTTAGGATTATAAGCATTGTAGCCTCCTTATGAAGTATTGATGCAAAATCATATAAGTCTTGAGTTGTGCATGTCAATCTTAGTTGTTGATCAATAATTGTGTGTACAAGCAGCCTACAAGTTTTAGGATAGACATTTTGGTGCATCACCTTAAGAGTTAGTTTTCATTTTATGTTTCCTCCTTACCTTTTCCTTCACAAAACATTAGTATGGTTAGGTAGGTGAGTACCTCAAGAACCAGCTTACTCTGGAGGTTCTTTTCTGCTTTAGGTGACCCAAAACCTAGAAAAGTTTCCATGTTTCACCAAAATGCTAAGTTCTGAAACTTAGCAGGGGCACAATATTGAGTGATAACAACACCAACATAATTTCAACCTCTTGAGGACAACCAAAATGAAATCCCCAAAACAATCTTATAAGAAAATTTATTGCTCTTGGAGGGCCAATAAATATTTTGTTTAGGAAACTCATACAAGAAAACATGGTCACATTTCCAATGACGTGTTTTCAATGAATCCAAACCTTAGGCATCTTTGTATAAAGAAAACAAATATTGTAAATATCACATGATCAAAAGACATGGAATGAATAAATGAATGACAATAAAAAAATACATTCAAGATCTCTTTGGCCAAGGAGACTTAAAAATTGAAGGAGGGTCCCATCCTCCTCACCAAATGATCAACTAGGGGTCTATCAAAATCTACTCCCAAATCATTCTCAAGGAAATACTTCCACATCCAGCATTTCCAATCAATCCAGGTCCCAAAATAACCACACTAATAATCTCTAATATAATAAATCCACCCTTAACTATGATAATGTTGTGGGATGTATCACCCATAATGCCTCACAAGTTGTAAGTATCAAAATCAAAGCTGAAAGTATTGATTGTACTATCACCACTAGATGTGAGATGGTTACTATCCAAATACCATCCACTTCATACTTCCAAAGCTCCCAATACAATCTCTTAGAAAATCTTAGAAATAATTTCATGCAAATCTCCATCTTGGAGCTTCTCAAATCATCCCCAAACCATATGGAAACAATCATGTGTTCTCAATAACATTGATCCTCAGAAATTCCAAGTACTTGAAGGCCACCTCTCCACTACCTATCAATTTACATCTAGTAAAAAATATATTCCTTGAATCAAACCATCACATAAGAAATATTTACATATCAAAGTCCTTATATAAAAAAACACAAGGTAAATTTAATCCTACTTGATAATGGATCTACCTTAAGTTTATGTACATTAAAGTTCATTAAACAAGTTATATATTCTAACATGTAAACTTGGAGATATAGGAAATAACCATTAAATCATATAATAATGTAAAATAGGATTGTTTAGGCCACTATGGCCACTATAAATTTCTTCCTATACAAGTGGATTTGACACTGAAATATACTAAATGTCATGTTAGTAATCTTGATCTCCCATATAACCTCCTCCTTAGCCACCCATGGATCCATGTCATGCAAGCTATCCCATCTACCAACCAAAATTGCATCAAGTTTCCTTGTAATGGCATTGAAGTCACCATTTATGTTCGTCTACATCCTTCTTAATAATATCTATTCTTGGAAGCCTCTTATCAACAATACCATCATTGTGGAAGCACTAATGTTGAAATTTCCAACATAACTAAGGATTCACTCTTATATCATCCCAAACACTTTCTCCTCTTCATCTATCTCGTCCATCATTCTAGATCCCAAAATCCATAAGGTCGAGATCAGTAGTAAAGGTTACAAAGAGTACACCTATGATATGGGAGAAAATTCAATATACTTACTATGTAACTTCAGAAATTAAGTGCATGTCTTGTTATAACATAATTTTATTTAATTAAATTCCTATAAAATATGATGTTATGAATGGACAAAACCAAGTTTAGGTTTCAAATTCAAGTTTTCTTGGCTGTAATTTATTTTCCATTAATTTATGGTGGATATATAGGCCTTCTTTGTTTAAGTGATTTTATCTTACCTCCCTTGCCTTCTCCTAACTTAATTGCAGTTCATTGTGATCTTTTTTAGGTGACTATCTATAGGACAATTTTTAGTGTCAAAAATTATAGGTATCCTATTTTATGATTTGCACTAACAAATTAAAAATGCAAAATCCATTGTTTTATTGTAGAAAATAGAACAAGAGCTAGTAACAAGTACCATTGTTTAGTCTATTTAAGAATTTCATACATTGATTATCTATGTAACTCACAAAGGTAGAGTGGCTACTGTAAGGAACTAAATTGGATATGTCAAATAGATTATCATAAAAAATCGATATACATGTCATCATAAGATTCAAATTGCAAAGCATAAATTATATGATATGAGTTTTAGGGGAGCTATTGTGAATTTCAACAATTGTAGGCATACTACTATTACTATGTGTATCAATATTTTTTCTTATAAGTCACTATATATTTTTCATTTTATGTTATACATAATCTTATTTAATTTCTAAGATTAAGAAGGGGATGTATGAGTATTTATATTAATGCATATTTAATTTTAATAGTTGAAGACAAACAATATATCTTAATAGTAGAAAGATTGTCTAGCTATAATTATAACTATAATTTATTGTAAAATCTAAATATAATCTAAAAATAATTATCCATATTTATTTTAAAATATCATCTCTATAATAAAACAAAAAAATATTCATCTAAAATGTAGATTAAAATTCAATATAAATAATTAACATCCTTCTTTAAGAATGTTCATTTATATCTATCAAATCCCTTTTTCCCAAAATTTTAACATAAAAAAAAGCAGCCAGATATTCTTCACACCTGCATGAATGCAAGGATAGACGAAAGACAGTGAGCATGAAGAGTTGGAACTCGTTGAAAGAGGGGCATCAGAACACAAAACAAGATAGACAAGAAAGAGTGTGGTATCTTACAAGTATTTTAAGATTGCAAGAAATCACATAAATATATTTAGGGGGATTGTGAATGCATATTATTGTATTAGTGAATAAACCATTGTAAATGAGTGAATAAGCCATTGTAAATGAGTAGCAGGACCCATCTTTTCTAAATATATTATTTTATTCACTATTCACTGATTTATGTCAATTGGTAGTATATTTAGTCAATTTAATTATTAATTGATGTCAATTAGTAGTATAGTTAGTCATTTTAATTGATTGATATTTGAGGATTTAAGTATAAAACACATAAATACACATCAATAATTAATTGTGTAATACTCTAATAGTCCTACAGTTAATAAAGGAAACCAACTAACTACTTTCAGCTGAAGAAGCAACTAACTTGTTTTGAACTAGGGTTTCCTTTTTGTAATTTTAACAAAAAGAATTTTTCAAATAAAAAGATACATAACATTAAATTCTTTAACTAACTTATAATTTTCAATTTCAGTTGAAAAGAAACATCTAACTAATTTTCAAAAATAGAAATACAAATGAACTTTAACTAACTTTTCATTGCTTCCAAATAAAATTAAAACCAATCAATTTTATGCTAAGTAATCATTTCAGATATTTTAAGAGAGAGAAAGGTTTCAATAGTTTATAGTTAAGAAGTTGAAGCATTTGATCTTGACACTGTCATCATGGAAAAAGAGATATCATTAGGGACTTTACCTCCCATCTGAAGACCTACTGGTCTCTCGTGTTCCTTCGACTGAAGGAACTCATCCCTTCATGAGGGTAATCAACAAAGATCATTCAATTGACATGCTTCTGAGCTTGGTATCAAGGACCTATATCTCTTGATCGAACCTTCACTATGGGTACCTCCCAACTAGAAGATTACTCTGATCATTGATACATCCAGTACTTGATGGCTGAAAAATGTTGAATCTAGCATTGTACCTTGGCCAAGGATTTCTTTAACATTACTAACAGTCCTATGCTGTCAGCGCTCTCACCCTTGCTCTACATGATTACGTTTGTCTCAAGATTTAAATTATAATGTCAAGTTAATTTTTCATTTCTTATTTATTTATATATATATATATATTCCAAGTTTCATCTTGCAATAGGGGTCTTCGATCAGAGAACTTATTCTTTTAGATTTACAGAGATGAGGAAAAGATTAATTGGTTCAACTAAAATATTCCTCTCAAGGAATCATAGGCATAACCTTTTAATTATGGGAGAACTCATATTATGTTCTTCGTTCAAGTTTTCTCAATTTGATATTCTCTTCGAAACTCAAGAAAATGCTATCATACTGGTCAGATTCGAGTTCCAAGTAAAGTTCGTAAGTTAAAGAAAATGTGAAGAGGAAAAATGAAATCGGCTCCTCTTAGGTTGTTTAAGATAATTTAAAAGAAGAGGATAAAATAGAGCTTAGACCTGGTAGAGATGACGATAATAGAGCTAAAGCAACATAAAGAAACTAGATTGATAAAGAATCCCAGTCAAGGAAAGATGAAAGCTTCGATTTTACTTTGTAATCCATTATAAATCATTCCTCAATAGAATCAAAACTATTTCTATCTCAATTTGGCACAAATTTTCATTATGACGAATCATAAACAAGATAATTCATTTCATTTAAAAATGCTATGTAACAAGGTTAATACTTAAAGACTCATACGTGCTTGAGATGATTATTTGAATTGGAAACTTCAAACTCTAATCCTCTAGAGAATACATTTGCAAACCACCATCATAGGAGACACAATTCCAAGATTTGTAATCCTGCCTCACGAGAAAAGATTTGCAACTTGAATAACATATTTAATCTTCACGACTTCCACAGATGGAGGAAAAATGTAGACTAAGATGATGCCGAAGTGTATGGAAGGAGAAAAAGATGTTGGATTAAGTTTGATGTGCAGAAGAACACAATAACCAAGAAAGTTTCTTAAGAACTAGAATGCGGGTGAAAAATGAACGGCAACAAAAGTTAAGATAGATGATTGTAAAAATGGGAAACCAACTGAAAGTAAGACCCAAAACAAGGATGTCGACACCACAATTGCATTCCAATGAAAGCCAAGCCCTGACTGAGAGTACTCTACCCCAAAAAGAGAATGAAGAGGAATTCATGAGAGGAAACCAAAGTCTTTCCCATAAACTGCACACCCTGCCAAGAATCTCTTCGTCTACCCACGATCTTGGGTGTTTCCATCATGAGAAGGTGTCAAATTGATGCAAGAGCATCCAGTGGTGTGAGGGCAATCTTGCATCACCCAAAAAGATGATTTCCATTTTGTTCCTGTTGTTTGCTTTCTATTGATGTTTTTGCATTTCTGGATACCCTTTTCATCGAATAATAGTTTCCAACTTTCAGAACTGCTTTTCTATTTTTTTGCCCTGAAAAACCTTCTAAGTCCAGTTTGAGGTACTAAATGGTTCTGGATGGGCCTGAAAATTTGCGGAAATGCCAAAGTAGTCAATTGTAGGCCTATTTTGTGGAACATCATCTTTTTGAGAGCTTTCCAAAAAGGTATTATCATTGAAGATCTGACGGTCGGATTAAAAGTTATGGCTGTCAGAAGTTGGTGCATATTTTAGAAATGTGCTAATTTTTGAATGTGAATTTAAATTTGAATTTCAAATTGTAATTTTGGTGCCAAACCACCAAAACTCATATCTCGAATGTTGTTTTTGGTTCCCAACAGAAAAAAGGCTATTTATGGGCTAGTTTCTAATTTTTGTGTAACTTTTTGGGGAAAAGAAGTTCGCATGCTACGAAAGGGGAATCTGGGTAATTTTCTGTAAGTCTATAATTTGCATGTATCATAGAGCTTGAAGATTTGAGGTCCTCTACATGTAAGAGTTCCATATTTTTGAATGAAATATTATTCTCTATTTTGTGAGTGTTATTCTGTGTCTTGGGTTTGCTCCCTCGTCAGGTGGTATCAGAGTGGGTTTTCTTGAGCATGTGGACAGATTGTCGATCGTGAGGCAGTTCGCACCAGGACCGTGGTTGTGGGTTTGAGGTATTCAAGATGCCTCCAAGAGTGATGCCTAGTAGGTGGGGTGGTGCCAAAGGTGGCAGGAATGCTGGTGGAAGAGATCCAGTTGCGGTTGAGGGTTTCAGAGCCCTCAAGAGACAAATTGATGCATTGCAGGAACAAATGAGAAGAGGGTTAGACCTGGGAAGGAGAGGAGAAAGTGAGGATGAAGAAGAGGTGGAAGATATAGATGTAGAAGAGGAAGAAGAAGCTATTGATCGAGATCAAATGCGGCTGATTAGGGATATTTCAAAGATTGAAAAAATACCTAGAATAGAAGTCCCCAGTTATTCTAGAAGTTTGAACCCAGAAGAGTTGATCGACTGGATCAACGAGCTAGAAGAATATTTTGAGTATGAAGAAGTAGAGGAACCAGATCAGGTTAAGTTTTCAAAAAAAAAGCTAAAGGGCCATGCCAATATTTGGTGGAAAGAGGTCCAGTTGGAGAGAAATCAAAGAGGAAAAGGAAAGATTAGTAGTTGGGATTGCATGGTGGAGAAACTGATGAAGCAGTTCATACTAGTGGACTATGAGTTAGATCTGCTAAAGAAATTGCAAGGGTTGAGGCAAGGAAGTAGATCTGTGAAAGAATACACAGAATATTTTCACAAGATGATCATCAGAACAGGCCATGCAGAGGCCAACAAGGAGAAGGTAGCTCGTTATCTTAATGGGTTACGACTGAGCATTCAAGAGGAGCTAAGCCTAGTCAGAATGACCACCATTGAGGATACATACCAGTTTTCTCTGAAAGTTGAGGAGAAGCTAAACAAAAGATTTGATAGCAAGCAAAAGGGCCAAGGAGGTCAAAGCAGAAGGGGTAGTGGAAGATCTTCTGGGAGCCGAAATGAGGATGAAAGGAAAAATGAAGTTGTGGGTACCAGTCGAAGCCAGAGGAATGATAACTTCTACAACCCTCATGATCAAAATAGTGGTGATCAAAGAGGTAGAGGACGAGGAAGATCTGGGCCAGGACCTAGAAGAGGTGGTTTCAGAGGAACTTGTTTCCATTGTGGTGAAGAAGGGCATCAAGCCTATGAATGTCCACAACACCAAGGAAGGACAGACAGAAGGCCAGAAGGCCGTGGAAGGGTTGCACATGTAGATGAGGAGGTTCAGTCTGAGCATTCAGATGATGCAGAAAGGGGAGAAGCCCTAGTGGTTAGAAGAGCCCTAGTGACTTAAGAGAAGGAGCTAGAACATAGGAAGAATCTATTCCGCACAAGGTGCAAGTGTGAAGAAAAATGCTGTGAAGTTATTATTGATAGTGGGAGCACCGATAATTTGGTGCTAGAAGAGATGGTTACAAAGTTGAAGCTAAAAAGGGAAAGGCATCCACACCCATATCAGATTGCCTAGTTGCAGAAAGACCACAAATTTCTAGTCAATGAGTAGTGCTTGGTGAAGTTCAAGAACATAAGCTATCATGATGAGGTACTCTATGATATCATCTCCATGGATGCATGTCACATGTTGTTGGGGAGGCCGTGGCAGTTTGATAGGCATGTTGTACACAATGGCCATGCAAACACTTATTCCCTGATGAAGGATGGGGTTCGTCATAAGTTGAAACCCCTGAAGAAGGATGAAGCAAAGGTATGCAGTAGTGCTAGAATTTGTTTTGTTGATGGAAGGAAATTTTTAGAAGGCATGAAGCATGAGCGTATGTGTTATGCATTGATTCCTAGAATGGATAAGGAAGGTAGTGAGAAGGTACCAGTAGAAGTTTCTAGACTATTGGATGAGTTTCAGGAGATTATTTCTGATAACGTACCTGAGGGTTTACCACCAATGAGGAAGATCAGTCATCAGATTGACTTGATTCTTGGAGCCAGTTTGCCAAATAAGGCAGCTCATAGAATGACTCCTACAGAAAATGAGGAGTTGAATAGACAAGTTCAAGACTTGTTGAGAAAGGGTTTGATTCGAGAGAGTCTGAGCCCATGTACAGTACTTGCAGTACTAGCACCAAAGAAGGATGGGGAATGGAGGATGTGTACAGACTCCCAAGCCATAAATAAGATAACAATCAAGTACAGATTTCCCTTGCCAAGGATGGATGACCTGATGGATTGTTCAAGTGGAGCTCAGTACTTCACAAAGATAGATCTGAAAAGTGGATATGACTAGATCCAGATTCATGAGGGAGATGAATGGAAGACTGCCTTCAAGACCAAAGAGGGCCTATATGAGTGGTTGGTCATGCCTTTTAGGCTAACCAATGCACTGAGCACATTCATGCGGCTCATGAATGAGGTACTGAAAGAGTTTCTGGGAAATTTTATCATTGTGTACTTAGATGATATTTTAATATTCAGTAAGTCCCTAGGTGAGCATTTGATGCATATTCATAGAGTCTTTGAAAAGTTGAGAGAATTTTTTTTTTTGATTAATTTGAAGAAGTGTAGCTTTGTGAAGAAGGAGTTAGTGTACTTGGGGTTTGTTGTCTCGACAGAAGGTCTCAAGATGGACCCAAAGAAGGTGAAGGCTAGTCTAGAATGGCCTACCCCAAGAACTGCTACTGAGGTGAGATCTTTCCATGGTTTGGCCAGTTTTTACAGAAAGTTCATTAGAAACTTCAGTAGTATTTGCACACCCTTGACTGAAACAATGAGAGGGGATAGAAAAGAGTTCAAGTGGAGCACTGGAGTAGCAAAGAGTTTTGATCTATTGAAGCAGAAGGTGACAGAGCAACCAGTGTTAGCCCTCTCGGATTTCAATAAGGTGTTTCAAGTGGATTGTGATGCTAGTGGTTGTGCCATTGGAGCAGTGATGAGCCAAGAAGGTAAGCCCATTGCCTATTTCAGTGAAAAGTTAAATGATGCAAAGAGAAAGTACTCTATATATGATTAGGAATTTTATGCAATAGTTGAAGCATTAAAGAAATGGAGACATTATTTGTTACCAAAGGAATTTGTTTTGTTTATTGATCATCAAGCATTACAGTATCTGAGTAGTCAGGGAAAATTAAATCAGAGGCATATGAAATGGGTAGAATTTTTGCAGAGTTATACCTTTGTTTTAAACCATAGGAGTGGCAAGTCAAATAGGGTTGCAAATGCCTTAAGTAGGAGGAAAACATTGTTGATAGAGATGTAGATTGAAGTGGTTGGGTTCAATGAACTCAAGACATTGTATCCTGAAGATCCTGATTTTGCAGAAGCTTGGAAAGCTTGCAAGGAACCTATTACAATTGTCAGGATGAAGTGGCTGGATTTCATAATCTAGGATGGCATGTTGTTTAAGGGAAGTCAATTGTGTATTCCAAGGAGTTCCATGAGGGAGAACCTGATAAAGGAGAAGCACAGTGTAGGAATGGTAGGAAATTTTGGTCGGGATAAGACCATTGCCATTATTAGTGAGCATTATTATTGGCCTCAGTTATCACAGGATGTGAAGAAGTTTGTGCAGAGTTGCAGAGTATGTCAAATGCCTAAAGAAGTGAGCCAGAATACAAGGTTGTATCAGCCCTTACCTGTACCAGAGAGGCCATGGGAGGATATAAGTATGGACTTTGTTCTTGGTTTTCCAAGGACACATAGAGGGAATGATTCAGTATTTGTGGTAGTTGATAGGTTTTTGAAGATGGCACATTCCATCCCATACCAGAAGAGCCATGATGCAGTCCACATTGTTGACTTGTTCTTCAAAGAGGTGATGAGGCTACATGGTCTGCCAAAGAGTATAGTCTCAAATCGTGACACGAAATTTGTTGGATACTTTTGGAGGACCTTGTGGAAGAAGTTGAAAACAGAGTTGAAGTTCAGTTTTGCACACCATCCACAAACTGATGGGCAGACTGAAGTTGTGAATAGAAGTCTAGGGAACCTACTGAGATGCTTGGTAGGAGATAAACCCAAGGGATGGGACTTGATCTTACCCTAGGCAGAATTTTCTTACAACAATTATGTCAACAGAAGCACTGGTATATCACCATTCTAGATTGTGTATGGAGGTAGTCCTAGGACCACTCAAGAATTGAGGAAGATGGACCAAGAGAAGAAGACTAGTGCTGAAGTTGAAGACTTTGTAGAACACATCAAGAATATACATGAGAAGGTAAGAGAACATATTAACAAGATGAATATGTAGTATAAGGTTAAGGTAGATCAGAAGATAAGGTATAAGGAGTTTCAGATTGGTGATGAAGTGATGGTCCACTTGAGGAAATAAAGGTTTCCAGTGGGAACCTATAACAAACTAAAGATGAAGAAGTTCGGTTCCTGTAAAATTGTGAAGAGGCATGAATCAGGGAATGCATATGAGGTAGAGTTGTCGGATGGAGTCAATATTTTCCCTGTGTTCAATATTTCAGATTTGACAGAGTATCATGAAGGTGGCACAGAGGAAGTACCAACAATAGAACAATATGGTATTCCAGCACCTACTTCAGAGATGGAGCAGATTGAAGAAATCCTGGATAGCCGTGTGGGAAGGAGTACCAGAAACAGGCAATATGAAGAATATTTGGTGAAGTGGAGAGGAAGGCCTCTCGAAGATTCATCTTGGTTGTCTAAGGCAGAGGTTGACCGTTTGGGTTTTCCTCAACCATCTGAGACATGACGAGGTCACTTCTCAAATTACCCTGGGTGTCTGATGCAGGAGCATCTAGTGGTGTGAGGGAAATCTTGCATCACCCAAAAAGATGATTTCCATTTTGTTCCTGTTGTTTGCTTTTTGTTGATATTTTTGCATTTCTGGATACCCTTTTCATCGAATGATAGTTTCCAACTTTCAGAACTGCTTTTCTATTTTTTTGCCCTGAAAAAACCTTCCAAGTCTAGTTTGAGGCACTAAACGGTTCCAGATGGGCTCGAAAATTTGCGGAAACGCCAAAGTAGTCAACTATAGGCCTACTTTGTGGAACACCATCTTTTCGAGAGCTTTCTGAAAAGGTATTATCATTAAGATTCGACGATCAAATTAAAAGTTATGGTTGTCGGAAGTTGGTGCATATTTTAGAAATGTGCTAATTTTTGAATGTGAATTTAAATTTGAATTTCAAATTATAATTTTGGCGCCAAACTGCCAAAACTCATATCTCGAATGTTGTTTTTGGTTCCAAACCAAAAAAATCCTATTTATGGGCTAGTTTCTAATTTTTGTGTAACTTTTTGGGGAAAAGAAGTTCGCATGCTATGAAAGGGGAATTTGGGTATTTTTCTGTAAGTCTATAATTTGCATGTATCACAGAGCTTGAGGATTTGAGGTCCTCTACATGTAAGAGTTCCATATTTTTGAATAAAATATTATTCTCTATTTTGTGAGTGTTATTATGTGTCTCAGGTTTGCTCCCTCATCACAAACGAACGATAATTCTCCTCCAAAACACTAACACCCCAAATCAAAAGCAATTCCATTCGATACAAAACCATTCAAAGGTTCCAAATTAAACTGATGGTATTTATTTAATATCCTTTTATTAATAATTTGATATTTAATTAACCATCTAAAATTCCCTAAAGGTAATTATTATTATATATATATATATTTATTTAATTGGCTTACATAGAAAATAATTAAATTAAATTAAATTATATTACTCATGGCCAAGTTATGATCACAATTCACTGTCATACACCGAATCTTGGCAATTGATCATTTCGATCCTCTGTTAACCACAACCTCTCCTTGATGATATTTCCTTTTTCGTCAAGGTGTCAACAATCCTGCATCCACTAACAAGTGTTATGGTTAGATAGTTCTCAATGTCTATATGAATATTTAATTATAATTTCATAATCACTTTCAATTTCACATGAACAAGAAAATGACGTGCATATTAAAAGATTGTTGACATTACAATTGTGATAAATGAAACAACTATTGCATTCTCAATTTCACATTCACATGAAAGCAGTTACTTGTAACTAACATTGCATTCAAGATGCATAACTAATCACATATTCTCAATGTAAGGGATGTAACAAATTGCACACAATAAGAAAGCCATTGAGAAGGAAAAATAGGTGAACTGTATTAATAAAAGAAAGGTGTTCTAATTACAACTTAGAAATAGAGTATTACAATTTTTATTTTTAATCAAAAAACTTAAAATCTGATTTACAATATTGCACAAAAATGACTGCAAGAAAGAAACTTCTCTGAAAAACTTCTACAATGATGGAAACACATGCTTGAAGCCCTTCAATGCGAGCACATGCCCCTTTCATCTCTTGAAACATCTACAACATGGGAAATCTTCTTGGAGCAAGCTGTAACATGTAGAATCCAAGAAGGAGAGTATTGATCATGTCCCATATATGAAGCTCTCTCCTTCAATGCAATCAACAATAACCCAACTATAATCTTTCCTCCTTTATATGCAACATTCCATTTGATATGAGCAACAAGGTCTGCCTTTTCCACCATGAATGAAGTTGTGCCTCAATACAACCAACAAAATAACTATTAGACTTAATTTAGACATAATAAAAGTGCATTGTGTATTGCAAGTTTACAAAAGTAAGTCCAAACACAATAGGAAGGTAAATCAATTAAAAATTTGTAGGAGAAAAATTACATCCACAAACATTGGAGAGCTATGAAAAATTGAATAAATTGGCCTGGAAAATGAAGACAGCAAGGTATTTCCAAATTCAATACTTTTACCTAATGTTGTGGAATAGAAGAAGAAAGAATCATTTATTTACCACCATAGTGAAAAGTTAGCAATTGCATTTGGTTTGTTAAACATGGCCCCTGGTTCAAAAATTAGAGTTGTTAAGAACCTTCGAGTATGTTCTAATTTTCACATTGCATCTAAATTCATCTCCAAGATTGTTGGAAGAGAAATTTTTCTAAGAGATTTGAACCATTTCCATCATTTTAAACAGGGAAAATGTTCTTGTGGAGAATATTGGTGATGCTAAATGAAACAATTTGAAAAATAGGCTTGCACTATAATAATGTGCACTACATCAGATATCCGAAGGGACATCCATGAAAGCATAACCGTAGGCATTTTTTTGTCATATGTTGTAGTTACAAGTTCCCTACTAGACATACATGAAAATATAAGGTATTTTTTATGGCTAGACTAATAAAATCCTATTGTAGGGGATACTCCAAGTACATATGGTCCAATTCAATTGACAACTATTATTAGAGCTGAAAAATAGCTTTGGATGTTATTAGTATGTTATTGATATTGAATCATCGACTGAATTGTCTGATACCTTATGACTAAAGATCTCGTATCAATGGGGAGAAATGGATCTTGTTGTACTAATCTTCCCAAAGAAAGCTATATGCTAATATTTGACTTTTGAAATATACTTAGATATTTAATTTCTTGTTCCCTGTGCCTCCAAATAGGTGCACCAGATCCTTGAAAGGGATTAACACATATTTACTTAGCAGGAAAAAGAGACTAATTCTATATGATTTTGCTTTATAATTCATCCCAATGCTGATAACAATCAATCTCAAATTTGTAAAATACACATCATTAACTAATAAGTTCTTAAAAAAATGTTAGGATGCACCCTTCCAAGGGATAAACCTCTCCAAAATTTTGTGAGGAGCTTGTATGTCAACGAAAGCCATGCACAAAGAGGAGACAAGTGTAGGAGGAGATTTTTTTGAAAGTCTAGACCTGCGAATTAGAGGATAGAGACGAGCAAGAGTTGAGTACCTCATTTGGGAGCTTCACACAGCTAGGTAAAAATCCAGTCAAAGATGAGGATGCAGGGAAAAGAGGTAGATAGATTTCCATGATTTAAGAGAAATATCTTCCCCATCGATTCGAGAGCTAAGTATACCCCTTCCTAATTACTCTCCTGAAATAGTGTTGAATCTATGCTACTGTCTTTCTGTTTCAATGAAGTTCTACTTTCTCACATATTATTGTTTCAGAAAGTTAATGGCTAAAAAATACTTTAGATAAATTTTGTCTGTGGTAAATTTATTAATGCATTTAATTAGGAGATCATAGGTTTATTAATGTTTCATCATACTATTAGTCGATGCACGTATGTATGTTTTAGAGTATATAGAAAAAGAAGGGATGGGTGTTATGTGTGATTATGTTTCACCCTGGGTTTTAATTGTATGAGATATACTAGGTTGTAAAGTAATTTGGAGTGGAGAATAAAAGATTCTTATTAGAAAATGGTTGGGGTTGAGATATTATGAAATGATAAGTATGAGATTATTTTAATTGTATTTTTGAGGTTGAGGATATCTTGCTTTAAATTCAAATAAAACCCCATTTGAGTAATAGTGTAAATAGTGATATTTTGGTTTTATTTAGAAATATAATGAACATCACAAATGGTGTTAATTCGTAATGTGCCAAATATACAACTAATATAGTTATGTCTATTTAACATCTATTTAGATGCTATAGAATGCATTGAATGCCAATATATTTTGCTTATTCCTTGTTGGTTTGTAAATTTAATCTCTACTTAAACTCATATTTAAGGGATCTTTTATGTCAAAGGAATGCCCTATAGAACATATAATGATTATAAAGTTGGAAAGGGTGCAATGATGGTTGTGTTTTTTTTATATAATTCTATTTAAAGGTGTTAATCATATTGATATGAGAAGATATCAAGATGTATGTGATTGTGGACCATTTAAGAAAACCTTTTATAGTGGCAATATGTGTAATATGATTCCTTTAATGCAATTTCATCCTCCCCACTTAATGCAAAGCTAAGACATGTTATATGGTTCTAGAATAATAGTTGGGAATAGAGGTAAAACCCTTATATGATTACAAATATATATATATATAAGGACCCATTGAGTATAATAATCTTAGTATGGAACATATTATATGATTTTTGAATGAAAATTTCTTCCTACAGGTCTATGTGAACCAAGGTAATTGGGTATTAAGTAATAAGCCTAGTTGAGCTAGGTTAATGAGATGGAAATATAAAAGAGTTGGGTTGTTCAAACAAGATTATAAATGAAATGGGTGGAGTTTGATCCAATACCTCAATATACTTAAGGGAGAGTGAAACCTTGGGTTAAGGGGAAATTGTGTGTAGGTCCTTTGAGAGACCTTGTGCACAAAACTACATGTGACTTTGACCTATTTAGAAGCGGGAATGTAGGTGGTCCTTGGGAAAAGGATGCCCCTATGACCTCAAGTCCATAGGGGGAGGGTCTAGGGGGGATAACTCCTAGATGTCGGGGTTGTTCCTAATTGGTTTGACCTTCTCTCTCTAGTAGGCTATGGTTGAGGTTGAATGGGTATCAAATGGGTATGATCAATTTAAGGGAATTTAATAGTTGATATTTAATACATAATAGTTTTCTATTAAACAGAATGTAGTAAGGGATTTAACTACTTTATAATGGGTATTTTATTATATGTATAAGTTTAGAAAAGTCCATCTCATGTTGGTTTCATATATCTCTTATGTGCTTGTGTAATTCAACTCCATATCCATGTGCTTATGTATAGGACCGTATATTTATGGATTACGATTGTGATTGATGTATTGATAACCCACCCAAGAGTGAACCTTCGGGATATTTGAGTAGTGATAGGTAGTCATTGGACTGTTTCAATGACCGATGTCTAGGCTACTATTAGGGATTAGTCAACATTCACCCAGTTCATGGAGGTGAAGGTAGCGGGCTACCCTGGTTATGATATGACTGGAACAATTACATGGGTAGGGATCCATCTATGCGGGTAATGGTAATCCAGAGCTAACCATGTACTGATGGGGTTCATTAGCTATCACTGGTATGCACAAAAGTGACCGATGCCATGTGTTACCTAGGATTGAGGAGAAAATAACTAACAATACCTCTAAGGTCACAAGGTGGTATA
Source organism: Sequoia sempervirens (assembly GCA_007258455.2). Lineage (NCBI taxonomy): Eukaryota > Viridiplantae > Streptophyta > Pinopsida > Cupressales > Cupressaceae > Sequoia > Sequoia sempervirens. The sequence goes on from VDFB02322763.1 coordinate 158,649, forward strand.
TGTCAAGAGCTACTTCTTCTTAGGTGGATAGACTTGTCATCAGTGGCCTATAGGTGATTGAAGTCGAAATCCACTGGGTTTGGTATGTTCACTACTTGGGGAAACCCTTGGGATGGTGGATGGACCCGCAGTGTAGTATGGGATACACTGAATCTCCTCCTAGTTGTCAAAGTATATACTTAGCCTTGTGGGGTTGAAGATGGACCCGCGGTGTAGTGCTCTTGGGATTAACTGAATCCTCTTCCCAATTGTCCAATGGTGTAGAAGATCGGTGGAAAGGATGGACCCACAGTGTAGTGTGCAATGCACCGATATTCTTTCTATATGGGATGCATCATGGACATGCATTAGCTAGTCACTATGATGTGTCACTATGTATGCGATGTATGTTGGAGCTCATCACTATGTATTTGTGATGTATGCAGGAGCTCATCACTGTGTATGATATGTATGTTGGAGCTCGTCCCTATGTATCTGTATGTATGTAGGAGCTCTTCCTTATGTATGATATGTATGTTGGAGCTTGTGATTGTGTATTGGAAATTTATGATGGAGCCAGCCACTAATGTAAATTTGATATGTATATGAGACAATCCTTGTTGTACTTATGATGTACATATGAGCTAATCCATTGTACTTGTGAATTGTGTATGATCCAATCAATGTTACATTTGTTATGTGTATGATCTAGTCAGCTTGTGTATATGGAGGTATGCTTGTGACTTACATTTTGTGAATGATCTTTGGGATTATGGTATGATATGCCCCTTGTGAATATTGAGAATGTTTGTACATTAATGTTGAGAAATGTTTGGTACAGACCCAACAATTGATGGAAAAGTTAATATTATTATATTATAATTAACTAAGTGATGACGTACGCTTAATTAACGGTCATGGGTTAAGGTGAGATTATAGATCTCATACAAGAGGAGAGATTGAACTCCCTTTGGAATTGTGGGGTGAACTATGAAGCCTTTGATTTCCCACGAGGGGACACGTTGGTAGGGACATCATGAATCCTCGAGGCTTAGGTTGTAGGTCTAGGAAATACCTTAATCTTGGGACCTTTCTACCCTTTTATACAAGCATATAATTGGCAATGATGAATTGATGCCACCATGGTGAATGAAGAGTTATTAAAATTAACTCTCCTATTTTAGATGGTATATGTTTGGTTGGTTAGGTTGATAGTTTTTCATTGTTTAAAAAGAAAATTGTTGTGCCCGAGATGGGGATTTTACATTGGTATAAGAGAAACCAGGTTCACACACTGGACCTATGAAGCTCACTTGACTCTAGGTTAAGTATGTTGCCTTGTAGTACCAACTGACTGTAACCAAGATGACCACTCTATATGTGCATAATTGTTTTAAATAACCTAAATGGACTTTTAAGATCCTAAGAATGGATGGCCAGTTGTAACAAAAAATGGAACCAAGATGGTGGAAAAGAGAATTTTGATATTTGAATTGTAAAGGAAATATTAGAGTGGTGCAACAAAAAGTTGTGGTATCTACATTGTTTGATGAAATTTGACACCTTGTCATGTGTGGTAACTATAATGGTATATCCCAAAATGTCAAGCATCCTTCTCATGGTATGAGCACAAATGCTATCCCCCTTTTATTGGATTAGTATGTGTTAATTATTGAGTTAACAATATCCTTAATGGGTAGATTTTAACTACCTTAATACTTGAGGATGAGATTATAAGTTGAATGAGCCAGAACAAATGCTTATCAATTGTGATAAAGTGTATGAGAAGAATAATAGGTTGGTGGAGATTATTATGCATTAACTCATATGCATGACTTTTGTAAAGAAATATGCTATGAGTTGGAAATGAGATTACATTATAATTGGCACAGTATGAATCCCTATGACTAAGAGCATGCATAGAACATATAGACTTGTATTTGTACTCTTAATGATTAAATAAACTTGCTTAAATTGAAATTTAACTAATGTTGGCACATTGTGATATGTGTTGTTAACTCACTTAGTGAGTGACCTACTTGGGGCCAGGCGACCCCAATGAGAGATTGTATGATATACATTATGATTTAGACTTGGCACATTTAAGTGTAATTTTAAATAGGTGTTATATTTGACTATCAAAAGTGGCAATTGATGCATGATACCTTGATATCTTACTAAGGTTAATTGGTAAATGTGTGTCCCCAATGGCACAATATAGATGCCTTTTAAGAAGTCTCAACCCCCAAATTCAAAATGGAGGATTAGATTAAGAAAAAAAATGATTACTTCAGGGTATATTTAGGGTATGGACCCTCTTGAATCCTATAAAAAATAATTCTAAATTGGCGAAATTAAGGAAAAGGGAACCATCTGAGAGATAAGGATAAGGGGTTCCAAAGAAGTTAACTTAACTAGTAATGTAAAATTTTAAAGAAATTAACTAATAAACCCTTCTAATAAGTAGGGATGACTTATCCCAAGGGGGAAGGATGTCACATCCTGGTTAGAAGGACCCCTTTCACATGGGCCTAGTAAGCAACAAAGAATTTTTTTTGGAGGCCATGATATTTTTGGGGACCCAACAAAGAAAATCATGTTATTTATGGATCCATCCACCCCCTCTCATGGCAAGAGACGGTTTGAATTAAATAGGTATGGGCTCAAGTATGGTGGGAATGGCCATAAGGCATGGCACCCAGTTCTTCATGTTTCCCAAGTGTTAGGTCGTAAACAAGAGGCATTTAGACAATTCAAATCTTGACAACCCCCATAATTTATCATTCAAGTTCAATTGAAGGAATGGCGCAAAGAAATTGTACTGAAAGGGAATAGTATCAAGAGACGAATACAGATAAAATGGAATGGCTGGTCAAAGGTACGAATAAGGGAGAGATAAGGAAGAAAAGTTATAGTTGCAAATGGAGGTCGATACATAGGCATTATTAGGACCAAAATAAAGGGGGAGGGAAGAAGAGAGGATAGAGGGCTATGAAGAGAGAAGAGAAACCACCTAGAGGAGGAAGGCAAAGTAGGGTATTTGTGTGATATTTTGGAGAAGATAGAAGAAGTCGAAGTGTGAGTGGAAGGCGTAGGAGAAAGTAGAGAAAAGTCACATCTCAGTTGGATGAAATCGCTAGAGGAAACATGGTCTCACGGAATGCAAAGATTGCAAGATATGAAAATCTACCCTTAAAGACAAATCTACCCTGCTCTGGTTAATATCCTCCATGCCTACTAAATGGACTTGATAAGGGGCTTTAGGAACTTGGAGGAAATATAAATTTTGTGAGGAGCTTGTATGTCAACCAGATCCATGCATAAAGAGGAGACAAGTGTAGGAGAAGTTATTTTTTGAAAGTCCAGACCTACAAATTAGAGGATAGAGACGAGCAGGAGTTGAGTACCTTCGTTTGGGAGCTTCACACAGCTAGGTAAAAGGAAATTCAAAGATAAGGATGCAGGGAAAAGAGGTAGATAGATTTCCATGATTTCAAGAGAAGTATCTTCCCCATCAATTCGCGAGCTAAGTATACCCCTTCCTAATTACTCTCCTGAAATAGTGTTGAATCTATGCTACTCTCTTTTTGTTTCGATGAAGTTCTACTTTCTCACATATTATTGTTTCAGAAAGTTAATGGCTAAAAATTACTTCTAATAAAATTTGTCTGTGGGACATTTCTTAATGCATTTAATTAGGATATCATAGGTTTATTGATGTTTCATCATACTATTGGTCGATGCACATCTATATGTTTTAGAGTATATAGAAAAAGAAGGGATGGGTGTTATGTGCAATTATGTTTCACCCTGGGTTTTAATTGTATGAGATATACTAGGTTGTAAAGTAATTTGGAGTGGAGAATAAAGGATTCTTATTAGAAAATGGTTGGGGTTGAGATATTATGAAATGACAAGTATGAGATTATTTTAATTATAATTTTGAGGTTGAGGATATCTTGCTTTGAATTCAAATAAAACCCTATCTGAGTAAGAGTGTAAATAGTTATATTTTGGTTTTATTTAGAAATACCATGAACATTACAAATGGTGTTAATTCATAATGTTCCAAATATACAACTATTATAGTTATGTCTATTTAACATCTATTTAGATGCTATAGAATGCATTGAATGCCAATACATTGTGCTTATATCTTGCTCATTTGTAAATTTAATCTCTACTTAAAATTGTATTTAAGGGATCTTTTATGTCAAGGCAATTCCCTAGAGAAGATGTACTGATTATAAGTTTGGAAAGGGTGCAATGATGGTTGTATTTTTTTATATAATTCTATTTAAAGGTGTTAATCATATTGATATGAGAAGATATCAAGATGTATGTGATTGTGGACCATTTAAGAAAACCTATTATAGTGGCAATATGTGTAATATGATTCCTTTAATCCAATTTCATCCTTCCCGCTTAATGCAAAGCTAAGACATTTTATATGGTTCTAGAATAATATTTGGGAATAGAGGTAAAACCCTTATATTATTACAAATATATATATATATATAAGGACCCCTTGAGTATAAGAATCTTAATATGGAACATATTAGATGAGTTTTGATTGAAAATGTCTTCCTACAGGTTTATTTGAACCAAGGTAATTAGGTATTAAGTAATAAGCCTAGTTGAGCTAGGTCAATGAGATGGAAATATAAAAGAGTTGGGTTGTTCAAACAAGATTATAAATGAAATGGGTGGAGTTTGATCCAATACCTCAATATACTTAAGGGAGAGTGAAACCTTGGGTTAAGGGGAACTTGTGTGTAGGTCCTTTGAGAGACCTTGTGAGAAAAGCTACATGTAACTTTGACCCATTCGAAAGAGGGAACATAGGCGGTCCTTGGGTGAAGGACGCCTCTGTGACCTCAAGTCCGTAGGGGGAGGGTCTAGGGGGGATAACTCCTAGATGTTAGGGTTGTTCCTGATTGGTTTGACCTTCTCTCTTTAGTAGGCTTTGGTTGAGGTTGAATGGGTATCAAATGGGTATGATCAATTTAAGGGAATTTAATAACTAATATTTAATACATAATAGGTTTCTATTAAACAAAATGTAGTAAGGGATTTAACTAATTTATAATGGTTATTTTATTATATGTATAAGTTTAGCAAAGTCCATCTCATGTTGGTTCCATGTATCTCTTATGTGTCTGTGTAATTCAACTCCATATCCATGTGCTTATGTATAGGCCCGTGTATTTGTGGATTGAGATTGTGATTCATGTATGTATGACCCGCCTAAGAGTGAACCTCTGGGATATTTGAGCAGTGACAGATAGTCATTGGACTGTGCCAATTACCGATGTCCAGGATACTGCTAGGGATTAGTTAGTATTCACCTAGTTCACGGAGGTGAAGGTATTGGGATACCTTAGTTATGATACAGTCGTAGCAGTTACACAGGTAGGGACCCATTCGTGTGGGTAACGGTAATCTGGGGCTAATCGCGTATTGATATAGTTCACTGGCTGTCATTGGTATGCACAGAAGTGACCAATGCCATGTGTTACCCGAGATTGAGAAGAAGATAGCTGACAATACCACTAAGGTCACAAGGTGGTATTTGTCGGGAGCTACTTCTTCTTGGGTGGATGGACTATTTGTCGGTGGCCTATAGGTGATTGAATTCATCCAATCCACTGGGTTTGGTAGGTTCAGTACTTGGGGAAATCCTTGGGATGGTGGATGGACCCGCGGTGTAGTATGGGATGCACTAAATCCCCTCCCATTTGTTAGACTATATACTTAGCCTTGTGGTGTTGAGGATGGACCCATGGTGTAATGCTCTTGGGATGCACTGAATCCTCTTCCCAATTGTCCAATGGTGCAAAATACCGGTGGAAAGGATGGACCCACGGTGTAGTGCGCAATGCACCGATATTCTTTCTATCTGGGAGGCATCATGGACATGTGTTAGCCAGTCACTGTGATGTGTCACTATGTATGTGATGTATGTTGGAGCTCATCACTATGTATTTGTGATATATACAGGAGGTCGTCACTGTGTATAATATGTATGTTGGAGCTCGTCCCTATGTATTTGTGATGTATGCAAGAGCTCGTCACTATGTATGATATGTATGTTGGACCTCGTCCCTATGTATTTGTGATGTATGTAGGACCTCGTCGTTGTGTATGATATGTATGTTGGATCTTGTCATTGTGTATTGGCAATATATGATGGAGCCAGTCACTAATGTAAATGTGATATGTATATGAGATAATCATTGTTGTACTTGTGATGCACATATGATCTAATCTATTGTACTTGTGAATTGTGTATGTTCCAATCACTGTTGCATTTGTCATGTGTATGATCTAGTCAGCTTGTGTATATGGAGGTATGCATGTGACTTACATGTTGTGAATGATCTTTGGGGTTATGGTATGATATGCCCCTTGTGAATATTGAGAATGTTTGTACATTAATGCTAGGAAATGTTTGGTATAGACACAACACTTGATGGCAAAGTTAATATTATTATATTATAATTAACTAAGTGATGACTTACGCTTAACTAATGGTCACATGGGTTAAGGTGAGATAATAGATCTCATACAAGAGGAGAAATTGAACTCCCTCTGGCATTGTGGGGAAAACTACGAAGCCTTTGATTTCCCACGAGGGGATACATTGGCAATGACATCACGAACCCTTGAGCCTTAGGTTGTAGGTCTAGGAAAGACCTTAACCTTGGGAACTTACTACCCTTTTATACAAGCATATAATTGGAAATGATTAATTGATGCCACCATGGTGAATAAAGAGCTATTAAAATTAACTCTCCTATTTTTGATGGTATATGTTTGGCTGGTTAAGTTGTTAGTTGTGCATTGTTTTAAAAAAAATTATTGTGCCTGAGATGGGGATTTTACATATACCACACTAGTCAACATGGAAGCACTACGGGGTAATGGTAACACCGCACTACCACAAGATCAATCTAACACATCTGCGGGGTAGCAGTAAATATCTCTCATCTGCCAGTCACTCCATGAGATGCCACAGGATGGCGGTAAAGGCCTAAACTCTCACTTGATGTAATTTGACTTAATGACGACCAAGTTGGGGATCCACCAGTGAATTTGAGGCACATAATTCCAACATGTAAATTCCATAAATTGTCCAAAACAAATACACATGTATCAAACTCAAGTCACTTAGGCAAATGGGGCATGTAGTGTGGTTGTGTTATATCAATTATGTAGTGCATTCAAGCACAACCCATGCTTAATGGGATATTCTAGAGAGTGATCACAATTTTCTAAACCTTATGAATGTTACTTAAAAGTGTAAAACTTAAACTACAAACTAATTTTGTTACATACTTGAATGCAATCTTAGCTTACCCCAAACTATAATAACGTGATTTGCTAATAACCATTATGGGAAGTATTAAAGAAAGACCCATGTTATATAGGATACATTTCCCTGATCAGGTTTACATACCTTAATGATCAAACACAAGCTTCGCACACGCTCTAGGATACAATCCAAGATCATACCACACCCTATCAATATAGCTAATTTTCTGACCCAAGATTTAAGGTTGCTTTTTAATACCAAAAAAAGCATTGGTAAGAGCAAGACTAGGGTACAAACCCTTGGCCTTCATAGAAACATAAATCATAACTCTAGTAGATTAGTGAGGTTGTAATACTAGAAAGATTGAGACATTGTAGCCAATAACAAAATCTTGCAATTTAAGTATTGTAGCCAATAAACAACACACTATGTAGCTTAGTGACATTTGTAAATGCAATCTATAGTAAGAAGAATGACAGTCACGTGAGGTGTGACAATCAAAAAGAGGTTGAGAAGTGACAAGATAATAAAGCTCAAACCTTGAATAGTAAAGTGGAGATTTTAATAGTGAGTTTCCTTACCCCCTTGTTGACCTTAAAGGTTTTTCAAATGCTATTGATAGTGTTAGACAAGGAAAATTCAATTAGAGAATGACTGTCCAAATGAAGTAATGGTGCTAATCACAAGTTCAATGTTTCTTCTTTGCCATTGTATAATGGAGGTAGTGGATTGCATGTTTGAACAGTTTTTTGAGACTCGTCAAAGATAGGGGAAGAACGAATAATACCTTGTGGATTGCGAAGTAGTGACAATAAGGTTGAAGGATCTTAAGACCCACAATACCATGAAAAAATGAGTCCCCTGTAGTAAGTAAGTAGGTAGTCTATAGGGCATAGTTTGATTTTATAAAAGGATGCTCATGAAAGGAATCTTCAAGTGACAATGAGTGAGTTGTTTGAGATTGCAGCTGATGGTGCAATATCCAATCCTAAAGGCAGTTAGCAAAGTAGTAAATGTGGAAGAAAATCAAACCCTACACAACAAAAAATTCACAATGTTATCTTGCATAATGCCTTGAGTTTGAAGACAAAAATCTCATTGTATCTTGACAAAAGTAGTGACCTTAGTGGTCAATCACTGGCAACCATGATTTTAAAACATGCTATTGTGCTTATGGAGACAATATTTTAAGCAAGGAAGTGAGTGGTGGTTTGGAACAATCGTAGGTATGAAGGACTTGCTTTATATGCATATTGTGCAGTCTAGCTTAAGACAAGATTCTTAGAAGAGATTGAAGGTGGATTATGGAACTCAAGGGTTACCATGATAAAGATTAAAGAAAACACTGAGATCTATTTAAAATCCACTTTCATGAAGATTTTAAAGATGTCACATGCAAAACCCTCGCAGCTGGAGTAATGAATACAGTGCCAAAGAGGACAGTGAGTTGGGGAAGATTTAGGAGATCTCCACATTATCTAATCATAGGAAAATACATCATTTATTTATTTTTTAAAATTAAAAGAAATCATTATAAACCCTATATAGGATACATTGATACTTCAAAAGCATCTGAAGGAATTTGAGATTATGCAAATATATGTCAATTAAATACCTAGATTATAAACAGTAGCGTGAACAATGTAACCCTTGTTGAGCATAGTAGGAAATGAGATAAGCAACAATGAATCCTATGCCTCCTATCACACACATCTGCTTACCATTCTTTGTCATTCTTTACTGAAACACTTCTCCATTTTGGTGGGCTACGCCTGAAAATAAGGTTTTGACAAAGGTATTAGAGTATGTTTATTAAAATTAAAACTCCATTTTGGTGGGCTATACCTAAAAATAAGATTTCGATGAAAGTTCTAGATTATGTTTATTAGAGTATTTTGGCAGGCTATTGATTCTTGATTCCTTAAATGTTTTGCTAAATAAATGACTAACTATTTAGTAATTTTAATTTGTGTGATTAAATAAATTTTCAGTCAACAATCAAATTAGTCATTTATTTACTAATTTATAGATGAGTTGTAAAAAATTAGTAGAATTTAGTCATTTTATGTTGTTGTGACTAAAAGTCTTAGTCGCGTAGTCATTATTTTACTAGTGATTTATATCATCATAACTATTATATAAAAACATGTACCCCCTCAAGGTTTTTCCTCTTGACTCGTCTAAATGCTCACACAATCACACATTGAATTTCAACACCTACAAGTGATCAAATGTGTACCATACATTTCCTATAGCACAAATTGATAAAAATAATAATCCATTATGTAGTACATTGTCCATGCTCTCCAATGCCTATTCGAAATTGAAAATCCAATTCTATGTGCAAAAGTTATGACCAAAACTATGAAATGGAGAACATCTAGCTTTCAAGCTTAAAAACTAATCAAAACTACAAAATCAGGAAATGAAACCTATACCACCTTTGCAATGAGTATAAGAAGTCAAAAAACTGACTTTGTGGGTGAAAGTTATGCAAGTTTGAAAAAATGTCCAATTTGGCTATAAAAGGGCTTGCTAGTGGCACCCGAGCTGAGCCACTGACGGCGGTGGCCAATGGGTGGTGCTCAAACAGTGGATTTCACAAATGATTTAAATTCATTTAAGTTTTCACTTTTAAAAAATGAACACCTCCAGAACCAATGCCACCTTAAAATCTAGTTAGGTATTCTTTGAAGTTCGACTGACTTTTGAACACGATGAACAAATTAAATTTGTTTTATTATTTTAAAATAATTTTAAAATAATAGTTTTAAAATAATTTTAAACTAATGGTTTTAAAATAATTTTAAAGTTTAATGGTTTTAAAATAATTTTAAACTAATGGTTTTAAAATTATAAAGGGCAGTTAAAATATTTTATTTTAAGCTATAGGGCTTTGGTTGGGTCCCGTCGACCTTACCAATTAGATGACAACTAGCAGCTGCCAATAGGGTGTTAGTGAAGTATTGCCTGACACAGGGTATGAGTTGGGGGGTTTGTGGATCCCCCCAAAGCCTATAATATATATATTTTTGTTTTTTTCCAAATTATTTTAAAAAACCTTTCAAAGTAAATTTCCAATAAGATTTTAATTCAATATTTCCAAAAAAAATATTTAGGCATAGGAATTTAATTTTTAAATATAATTTTGTAGGAATTTAATTTTTAATTCAATATTTCCAAAAAAAATATTTAGGCCGTATGGTTGGGTAGGGGCTAATTTTTTTTTTTTTTAACTTCTCCAAAATATGTCAAATTTTCTATCATTTTCATGTCTTGGGCCTCTTGGATCCAATGGTGAGGTCCATTTTGTCTCAAGAGGTCATCCATGAAATTTCTGATACAATGCCCTCATATGAAAACTCAATCCAAGAAACCCTTTTGACCCATATTTTGAAAGCTTTAGATATATGTAATAAACCCAACAAATATTAACAATCCAAAAGCACAAATCTACAAACAAACACCTGCAACATGTGTTCCATATCTTGTAATGTCTCAAATATTACATGCATGCCCATGGATTCAACTTTGTACAAATCTACTCAAACAAGGGTTATAACCAAAAACGTGGAAGCTCACACCTCCCATCAACCACGAAAAATCTAATACTATTTCTTAGGAAATAATGCATTGAACCACAATCTTAATCCATTTCCTACATAACCCCAAGTGAGATAAACATGCATAAAATTAACCATAGTGCATAGATCAAATAGACAAGCTACAAGATAACACAAGATATACCCTGGGAAAACCGTCAAAAGGGAAAAACCCAGCCTCCAAAAGCATCCATACTCCATCTATTATTTAGCAATAAAGCAATACAAGAGTTACAATGAATACCTTTGAAGCATCAAGCCTCTCAATGCATCCTCATGTGTCCAAGCATGAATCCACACATCTTATGCCATACTTCACATATGCACTCCTCAAAAAGACTCAATAATGACAACCCACTCACCCAACCAACCTTAACCATATGCCACAAAACCATGTGAACACAAAACCACTAGTCCCTTATCTAATATTGGGTACTAACTTTTCACTTTATTAATATTTTCCCAATATTAAATTATTATCACATGTCTCCCACACATTAAATAACAATACAATGTTAGAATACAACATAAAGTGGTCACCAAATAATTACCTAGTGTGATTAACCACACCATCTAGGTGCATCACAACTAAATAATTAAATTTAATTATAACATTATAATATATCAAATTATGCAATGATGTACAACACCATATCCCAACATCCTTCTCTATGTGATGTATGAAAAAATTGCATCTCTCCATATGATGGATAGAGAAGAACCGAGTCGAGAGCCATTAAGTTTAACTTCTTGAAGAAAGACAATATTAGGTTTTCATTTAATTATAGCATCCTTCACCTCATATTTGCAAGAGAACTTGTTAATATTGACAAGGTAAGAGAACTTTTTATGCAGAAGCATCCCGAGTAAACAGGCGATCAACATCAACAAAAAAAAATCCAGATTTGATTTTGTCATTTGTTTTTTTTTTCTTTCCTCTGTGGGTAGTTCTATTTGATTTGATGGTCGATAGCAAAAAGTTGAATATACAAGTTTCATCTTCTGATCAGTTTCTCTATATAATAAAGTTCCAATTTATTCAAATTCAAGACTTCTTAATGAGAGCTAAAATAGAAAAAATCGAGATTAAAAATTACAAAAACCAAAAGCAATGACGATATTGAAAAGTTACAAAGAGAATATAAAGAGACACTCTTCAAAACATGTAGGTAGAATGTCAAGGGGCATAAAAAATCAAGTGATAAAATGAAAATTTGGAAAAGTGAAGAGTGTGCCTAGGTGAGAAGACAAGACCCATTCCATAGGTCCAATATGAAGGAAAATTAATAGGTTAGCATTGCTTGTTTGAAATAGATGAAACATGGCAAGTGAAAGCGAGGGAACTAGGCCAGCCAAGAAAAATATTGTATTCAAGGTTTTCTTGAGTTTAAATGTGTTGGTAGGATACAAAGGACACGTCAAAAGGTGAGAGGGAGGAAAACACATATTAGAGGAAAATTTTAAGAAGTTAAAATGCATTAAAAGGCAGTTAAAAGGCCGATAGGACTTAGACAGGGGAAAAGAGGAAGATTTTTTTTGGTAAGAGGAAGAATCTATGAAAAATTAGAATTGAAACAACAAATAGAAGATGGTACTTAATGAAGGATCTAGAATTAAATTTTGAAACTGAATGTAGAAGGCCTATGACAGGGTATACCACGTGGAGGGAAAAAGACAATTGAGGGGTGTTGTGAATTAGCAATGAGAAAACAAAAAAATTGCATGGTAAAAGAATTAGTAAAGAAGGCGTCACATAGCCTGATGAAGCAGGGCCACAACTAGGTGAGTAGGGAAGTATGTAGGAAATAAATGATAAGTTTTGATTTTTAATTGAATGAAAAAATCCATTAGAGGAGATGTGTCAAATAGGTTGCGTTAAAAGTTTGAGCACAAAGATTATTACAAATGAATATGAAAAAATGTATGTGGATTTAATATCTTGGAGGCATGTATCCAAACAAAATGAGCATGGATACAGTAGCACAATGGAAGTTGGATGGTACATCAATGTAAGAGGATGAAATCTGCATTTTAGATAAACATTGAAAGTTAGAACACAGTGTGGTGTGAAAGAAATCTCTAGATAAAAGGAGGGTGATATCTAATGGAAATGAAGGAGGCACAATGTACGAAGAACAAAGAGGATGTGTTCATAAGAATGGTCGAATCATACCATTGCAAATTAGCAAAAGGTTCTAAGCATGTGGATAGAGCACCGAGAGAGAGGTGTTTGCACCAAGACACAAGGAGTCTTGAGAGGAGAAACAAAGGTTTGGGGACACAAGCATATTTTTGAATGTGAGGTAGCTTGTGACAAAACATATGGATAGTGGAAGCACAATTGAGGAGCTCAAAAGTATCACTGCAGGTGTGTGGAGTCCTGAGTGGTTGAAGGCTGGAAAACATAGAATTGGAAGTAGGAGAAAATATTGAAAGTATCGTTGTAGGTGTGTGGAGTCCTGAATGGTTGAGAGTAGGAACTGTAGACAAAAGTGTTGAGGAAGTGACAAATTATAACAAATGAAGTGGAATCTTCATGAGATCGTGGTATGATTCCAACATGGAGGTTGGAAGGACATCGTTGTTATAGAGACATGCCAGAGGAGGGCATGGAGAGAAGAGGAAGAGTATTTGGTAGAGGAGGTCAGGCTATTTGGTGGAGTAGGTCAGGCCTTCAACAACAAAGTTCCCTAGAGATTGTTGCAATCTCGAAGGGTGATTCTATCACCTGACTCCACCTTTGTGAGCTTATGCTCACAATTTTTCTTACTCGACATGTCTGATACAGGAGCATCCCGGGTCAACAATCAATCAACATCAACAAATAATATTTCAATTTGATTTTACTATTTTGTTTTCATTTTCTTTCCTCTGTGGGAAGTTCCATTTTATTTGATGGTTGATAGAAAAAAGTTGAATATACAAGTTTCATCTTTTGATCAGTTCCTTTGTATAATAAAGTGCCAATTTATTCAAATTAAAGACTTCTTAATGAGAGCTTAAATGAAAAAATTCGAGATTAAAAATTACGAAAACCAAAAGCAACGGGGAGTTTGAATAGTTACAAAGAGAATTTAAAGAGACACTATTGAAAACACGGAGGAAGAATGTCAAGGGGCATCAAAAATCAAGTGATAAAATGTAGATTTGGAAAAGTGGAGAGTGCACCTGGGTGAGAAGACAAGACCCATGTCATAGCTCTAGTATGAAGGAAAATTAATAGGTTAGCATGGTTTGTTTGAAATTGACGAAACATGGCAAGTGAAAGCGAGGGCACCAGGCCAGCTGAGCAAAAGATTGTATTACAGGTTTGCTTGAGTTTAAATGTGTTGGTAGGATACAAAGAAGGACATGCTAGAAGGTGAGAGGGAGGAACACACATGTTAGAGGAAATTTTTAAGAAGTTAAAATGCATTAAAAGGCAGTTAAAAGGACGATAGGACTTAGAGAGGAGAAAAGAGGAAGAGTTGTGTGGCAAGAGGAAGAATCTATGATAGATTAGAATTGAAACAACAAATAGAAGTTGGCGCTTAATGAGGGATGCAAAATTAAATTTTGAAAATGAACATAGAAAGCCTATGACAGGGTATACCATGTGGAGGGAAAAGACCATCGAGGGGTTCTATGAATTAGCAAAGAGAATACAAAAAAAATGCATTGTAAAAGCATTAGTACAAAGGAGGCACATAGCTTGATGGAGCAAGGCCACGAATAGGTGAGTAGGGAAGTATCTGGGAAAGAAATAATGTTTTGATTTTTAATTGAATGACAAAATCTAATAGAGGAGATGCGTCAGATAGGTTGCATTAAAATTTTGACTGCAAAGATTATTATGAATGAATATGAAAAAATTTATGTGGATTTAATATCTTGGAGGGAACGTATTCAAACAAAGGGAGCATGGATACACAAGGCCCAAATAGAAGTTGGATTATACAACAATGTAAGAGAATAAAATCTACATTACATGGATAAATGTTGAAAGTTAGAACACACTATGGTGTAAAAGAAATCCACAGATAAAAGGAGGGTGATATCTAATGGAAATGGAGGAGGCATGGTGTAGGAGGAACAAAGAGGATGTCTTCATAAGAAGGGTTGAATCATACCATTGCAGATTAGCAAAGTTTTGTGGAAGAAATTGCAAAGGAAGTTTCTAATGATTGACAATATTCTTGTAGATGGAGATAAACCAGAGGAGGGATTGTGTGGACAAGTTGAGGGAGATGAAGAGTTGGAAATCAAAGAGGCAATTGAGTTGCTTGCCATTTACAATACAATTTTAAGAATAATAGAATTATTTGATTTCAAGTTTGAATACGTAATTCTGCAATTTTAATCAATTTAAATTGACACAAGTTATTGTCAATTTTGGATTAATTTTTTAAAGTTGTTTATAATCTGAACTTTGGGGGTTTGAGATGAGAGTTATTTTTTTTCTTCTTCATCAACTTTGAACCAAAATTATTAGGAGACCTATTTTTATATTGGTGTATGATTAAATATTTCCTGTGTTGTAATTTGTACTCATATAAAAAATTCTTATATAGACCATAGGTCTTGTGAATATTATTAAAATATATATTTCATTTCAGATTTGTGCTTTTATGGAAGATTTATATTCATATTGTACATCTCTCATAATTACCTAGTGTATCTTTTATGTTACCATTTCATATTCCTATTTTCTTGAAAATTTTGTATTCCTTTTAGATATCTCTCATAATTAGTTGGTATATATTGTATATAGTTTGTTTGAGGGAAAATATTTATAGATTAAAATATTAAACATATCAAAGACTACACCAGCTCATGAATTTTTAATATAGTGAGAAAAATATAACCAATTTTATCAATATCATCAAATAGAGAAGAACCATTACATGTGAACATATTGATAGGATATCAAAGTAATTTGAGAGGTCAAATTTGTTAGTGTAGGTTTTTATTTTCCTAATGAGGTATTTATTTTTCTAGGAAGCATGATGGAAAAAGTGATAAACTAGAAAAATAGACACTAAATATAATAGTAAATGAAATTGAAAAAGTGACTTAGAACATATGTATCATATCTCACTTCAACCACCAAATCTTGAATCAAGACACTTTAGGGAACTACCAAATCAATTTTTTTTATAATTTGAGTTTAGAGTGTTCATGTAAGAGGTTGTAGCTCGGTCCTAGGATAACAAATTAGTCTTGGGTAAAAATTTAGAATTGTGTTACACTTTATAAAGGAAATGACCAACACAAATAAAGTTTTTCAATTTGGATGAACTAAAATTGATGTTTAAATTTTAAAATAATATAAACTAATGAAACATAAAACTATTAGTTTAATTTATGTTTATAATTTTTTAATTTTTAAAAACATGGTAAGATTTTTTGAATTTAAGAGGATAGTTTTGGTTGTTGATTTTTTTTTTGTGAGGTTGATGGGATGTCACAAAAAGTAATCAATAACTTGAAAATCTAGTGCAGATTTTTTTTTTTTTTTTTAAAAGCCCGATGAATTTTTTTTTTTTAATAATGTTTTAAAATCAAATTTAATCAAAACATCATAGTTTTCATGAGATGCCAACTTTTGTCTATTTTTTAAAAAATACCATCTTGGAAAAGATTTTCTCCTTTAGTACATCATATATGTTTTTTAAATATTTAAAAATTTATTTTACTATTTAAAAAATCTAATTAACCTTATGTTTGATTATAATGCATACTTATAATTGTATTAGGGGAATATAATCGTTAAAAGATGAGCAAAAAACTAAAGAGAGTGCAAATAACAACTAAAAACACCCTACACTTCAAGATTGGGCAAATGATGAACTTAACAACATAAAAATGGAACCTTTTACCTTGTAGAGTTGTTCTTTGGTTGGCCCTTCGATTGTAGATGAGATGTATTCTCCTTGATGGCAAGTAGATGTAAGATGTGAAGTGTGAGATGCAAGATAGTTGGAAAAAATGGATGCAAATGGCTAAGTGTAGATTGAGAAACAAAATTGCAAGAGTTTGGCTAGCAAAATGATCTCTCCCAAATGAGAGAAAAGAGGGGGTATTTATAGGAATTTTGAGAATTCCAAGAAGAAATGGATGGTTGAGATTGATCCCAACATGGCCAAGATGTAGGGCTATGGTGAGTTGAGAACTCACAGCCCTCACATCTTGACATGTGGCAGAGGAAGAGCTTAAGAAAGATGAGGTGGACATGAGGTGGCCAAAAGGTACATGAGGTGGAGGGAGGTTAAGTACCTTCCAAGAGGTACTTTGATGTGACCTTTCAATGATCACATGGGGAGAGGGAAAGCTTTGGGAGAATAAAGTGGTCATTCACAATGATTGGAAAGAATCCTAGTGGATAAGACAAGGTTCCCAAAAGGTGGGAATTTGTGCATGTGAGCGATGTGACAGAGTCAAGATTACAGAAAGATGCATGGGGAAAGAGTTCTTGGAGGAATAAAAAAGGAATTAAAAGAATTCCTTGGGATGGAGAAGGGGATTGACCAAGATGCCCGATTAAGATTAGTGTCGGTAATTAGAAAGATAAATGAGGATTAGAAGCCAACTTGCAAAAGTTGGAGGATGTGACACATCCTAATCAAGGATTAGGTATGTGCACATCCCTAATGAAGAGATTAGGAGATGAATTAGGATTAGATGAAAATGACATGTGAGGAATTAAATAAATGTATTATTTATTTAATTTATTTGATGAAAGGAGGATTAAAAGAGTAAAGTATTTAATTATTAATTAAATACCTTAGGGATTTGGTAGAATTAAGGGTATTAATTAAATAATAATAATAATATTACTTCATTAACTCAAATAAGAGGATGTTTAGATGAAAAGTGATAAATTTGGATGTCTACAATAATACTTAAATTTTTTTTACTAAAACTAATCAAAATATCATTAATTTTTTAATTCTAAATTCTAAGCTCTACAAAATTTTATTTTTGGATTTTTATGAAAGTAGCTCTAGTTGGAGAAACATAAAGTTGAAGTTGAATTTTTATTCAATTTTCTCCAAAAGAGGGGTTAAGTTGTCACATAGACTTACCACATAGATGATTTTGGGTAAGAACATTTCAATTGGAATTATTTTGTCCAAAAATGTTCTAGTTGAAACAATACAGGTAAATTCAACCTTTTCCATATTTTAAAATTAAAATATAGCTATTTAATAGTTTTTGGTGAAAGGGTTTTATCTTAAACTCTTTGTACCACATAAATAAAAAGTAGTTTTGGGTGAAACTATTTTTCCCAAAACTATTTTCTTAATCAAAATTGTGACATGGTTGTGAACTTTTACCCTTCTATATGTCAAAATCTTCTAAGATATTTAGGAATTCATGGGATTAGTCTATTGACAAAATATTTGCATGACAACCTCTTAGAGAGTTAACCAAAAAATAAAATAAAATAAAATAATAAAAGTAGTTATCAAGCCAAAATACAAATTGTAAATTGGATAAAAAAATGTAATCATAGGGATGCACTTGATATTTTAACATATCACAATGGGAATATAGTAAAATCTATCAAATACCTACAAACCCAATTTTAACTCAAAACAAAGGCTAGGACAAGGCTACTAAGGATCATACTAGCCTAGTTGTCAACTTGGTCTCACTCTAGTGGCCTAATTTATGACTTATCCTATTGTCTTAGAAAACTTTGTAAATTTGACACAAGGATTCTTCCTATCATTTATTTTCTCCTATCACTTACAAGTAAATAGTGCATGGAGAATCTACAAAATATAATAGTTAAAGTCTATGGGAATTCAAGCATATATCTACCTAGCATAAAATAATAAATAAATAAAATTAAGTTATTCTCATAAATAAAACTAAATCTAAGTACAAATAGAATATTATATATGGTAATAGGTAAATGGAAATATGAGAAAAGTTACAACAAAGACGGGTTGGAGAGAGGAAAATATATGCAAATAGAAATTTGACTCTAAAAATTTATTATATTTTGACATGTAGTTTGGAAGGAAATAATCAGACTATTGTGGAAGTTGACACAAGTATAAGTACAACAAAATAAAATTCAAAAAAGTATTTTTTAAATTTTTATTATTATTTTAATGAATTAAAAAAATTATAGTACTTTAAGCATGGTGGCATGGTGCAAGAGTGGGTACCATTGTAACCTACCATACTAGGGTATGGCCCTTGCCATGAGCAAGGTTTAGGCCCCATACACAACTCTAGTCAACAAAAAATGATCAAAAATCAAGAATTTTGGTGGTCTCAATAGAGAATCAATGGCTACCCCTTAGTAACTTAAGTTTCATTGACTTAAAAATAGCAATTATCCCTCTATTGATCCTTCACTTCCACTCCATGGTTTGTGCACCTCTCATGCTCAACCACATGACAAGCTCAATGACACTCCACCTTGCTAATTCATCAAAAACCTCCATCTAAGTAGTGTCCCTAGTTTTTATCATCAGTCTACTACCAACTTGTTGCTTGAGCAATGCTTGGCCAACATGCCACCCACACTTTACTAGCATATGCACCCATTCACCACCATTCAACCACTTAGTTACCACCACCATTAGTCTACCACCTAGACACAACCCACCTACCATTAGACCAAGGAGCCTCCTCTCTAGTGATATTTTTAGTTTAAGAAGCCAACTTTGGAAGGCCATATATTTCTCAAATAAAAAAAATTCTTGAAAAAAAAATAAATGGAAAAAAATTTCATGAACTTTTTGATGGTATAATCTATTTTTGTATTTCAAATTTTTTAAAATTTCAATTTTCTCTCATATTTTGTTCTTTAGACATAGGCTTTTTAGGTTCTTGGCCTCATAAATTTCACAAATTAACTATAATTTGAGTCCATTTTTATGAAAGTGGATATTTTATAAGTACTACATATTGACATAAGCTATTTATTCTTATATGTTATAAATTAATTATATATATATTTTAGATTAAACACTACAAAACCTTATAAAATTAGTTTCCACTTTATAAATGCTATATTTTATAAAGTGATAAAAACTATAACTTGATAAGGGTGTCTAAGTTGAGATATCTAGGGGTTTGTTAATGCACATGGTCTCAATTCATAAAGTTCCATCAGATTTTTAGCTCTTAGGGGGATTAACAAATAGGAATTTTAAAAACATGAACTAAAATAAAGTTCACTAAGGAGGTAATCAATTTAATTATTAATGGGTAAACTAACCATCCCTTTGTCATTACATTAGAATCTAAGGGAATTACAAGACCTAATAACATCTTGAACATTGTTAATGCATTAATCTCTTACTATATTTGTATTTGCTTGTTCATGAGCTAGGAATTCAATGGTAGAAATATGTATGAAATTTTGAAATAAAAATATCTTGGGATTAAATATTCTTAGTGTTGGTGACCGCACATTATGGGCTCCATCCCACATTATGGGGAAATAAATGGACATCCCAATGAACCTTCACTCCTAGAAGATCCATTTATGGACACATGCCTCCCCATTGATACTTTTGAGAAATTTTTGTATGATGGTGATATTGAAGAAAATATAAACTAAAAATTATTGTATATTCTAATGACAAAGGTAGCTCTCATATTACTTATCCTCCTCCTACACCTCTAGTATGAGTAGTTATTATACAACCTCCACTTTCTACATCAACAAATATTTTGAATTCTCTACATACTACTATAGGTTCTATTTTGTAGGTTCCCACATGTCACATTGATCATTGTGATAATTAATTATTCAAAATACATCATTCTTTCTAGAATATCACATTATAGATATTGATGATAATGTTGAAGACATGTGTCTTCTCTTTGATGATAACTCACACTAAGTTGCATATTCTCTTCTAATTGTATTTTTCTCTATTTTCCACATCATGCTACTATCTTGACATACCCTAGTTCACCTTGGTTTAGTCTCACACTTCCATGGTCACTATTCTCAAATATTTTATGTCACAATCACTGATTAGCTTTAGCCTCAAGACATATGGGTAGCTTCTAATATTTATTCTTATATTCCACCATCTGAATGAAAATTTTATAGTCTAATAGCTTGGGGTTTTCTTCTTCTAGAAGGAATATGTATCCTTTATTTCAAAAGTACCTACTACAACATCCACCATGTGAAATTATGCATTAACTTTCTCTCTTTGCTTTGTGGAGGCACATATAGGCTTTATCTTGCAAGGATTGTAGGATGCAATCACTTCTATGGTAATATTTTGTCCTCCTATATTTTCTTACTTGAGATGATTTTTTTCATGTAGGTTTTATGTTTCTACTTTAGGGGTTGGGGATCATAGTACACTCTCTTTTGATATTGGGGGTTCCTTGAGATTGTAAATATGGATCTAACATGACTTGTGTTGTCATGACGCATTTATTTACTACCTCAATTATAATTAAGGGGGTTGTTGGTTTAATCCATTATTACACCTATCATTTAAGTTTACTTAAGTAATTAGTTTTATTTACCAAGGTAGATAAATAACAATAATGAACATCTCACATAAATTTGATCTTACTTGATCTACAAGTTGAGTTTACTTGACTTAACTATTTTTCATGTTGAGTTTGTCACTTCTATAGTTGTCGCTAACTTAACTCCTTTGGGAAGCTTGCATTTTCAACTTGTTCTCCCAAAGTCTATATTTTATAGTTCTTTTCTTTCATTTAAAAAAACTTTAATATAAATAATATAAGGTTATTATTCCTACTTTTATATTAAATTGGTGTCATCTTATTGTTTGTTCTTGGATAGATTTATGATTTATTTCAAATTCTAAAAAGAACAACCCCACAACGAAATAAATGATTCATGGTGGTTAAATATTAGCATCCAAGTGCATAACAATTATATTTGGGTGGGTTTATGGGTAAGTATGATAAATGCATGGATAAGATGAATGTATTAGAGTATGCACAAATAAGAATAAGGTGAGGGCTAAATGCATGAGGGTTTGAGTATATAGGAATGGGTAAAGGGTAGGATAATGAACCTAACTTCTTACAAAATTGTATCATTAGCAATATGTACATGAGGTATTTCCTCAAAATAGACACAAAATTAAATGACTAATATAGTGAGTGCTTCTAGATATAATTGCTATATATTATATCTAGAAACACTCACTAACATTATCATGGATAGTGGTGGTAAGGGTTTTCATATCATCTTCTCCTATAGAGAGGAGCTCTCTCATATAGAGGTGGAGTCTGGGTTGGCTAGTTGTGTTGGCTAGTGTTGTATGGGGGTTATTGCTTCTTGGTGTTCTGTTGTTCCTCCCAACTCTCCTATTGAGGTGTGGAGTCTAGATGGCCTGCAGGTTAGGAAAGGGAGCTCTTGTTTCCTTTTGTTTTGATTTGTCTCTCGTGGAGAGCCTATTCAGGTGATGTGGTTTGTCAACATCACTTAGTTTGTTGTTTTTTTGGCTCAAGCATGTTCTTTCTAAGTGGTTCATTAGTTGTGACCTAGTTGTTTCAAGTAGTGTTTGTAGT
Source organism: Sequoia sempervirens (assembly GCA_007258455.2). Classification (NCBI taxonomy): domain Eukaryota; kingdom Viridiplantae; phylum Streptophyta; class Pinopsida; order Cupressales; family Cupressaceae; genus Sequoia; species Sequoia sempervirens. The sequence goes on from VDFB02322763.1 coordinate 181,065, forward strand.
AAGCTAGGGTTCAAGGTCCCTATAGAATCTAGTTGTAAAGGGTTCAAGGTTCCCTTCAAGACCTATTTATTGTAGCATGGGTAGTCTAGTTAATCTTTCAGAGGTTGTTGTTGTTGGTTTGTTATTTGGGTGTGTATTATCTCTTAGCAACGTTATTTATTTAGACAAGGTTTCAGGTCCCTTCAAAACCTGTTTGTAAAGGTTTTTGGGTCCCTCCAAAACTTGTATTTCCCATAATCAAAACATTATTATGGATAGTGAAAATTTGATATACCTTAAATGAGAAATTACACGGGTATACAAATTTCACCATTATTAAGTTTAATAATTATAGATATCAAAATAGATAGTAAATTAAAACATACTTTCCAATTATTTTGTGGAGATTTAAAATAGATTGTAATTTAAGATTTAAAATTTGTCTTCAAACATATGAAATCTAAAATTATATTGCTCTAAACTTATTAAATATTTAGAATTTTATACATTAGCAAAGTATCATAAATACATCTATCTAAAAACACATAGAGATGTTCTATAATAACTAAAACATAGTTAGCTTATATTTTTAGAAAAACTTAAAATTATAAATATAACTAGAAAAATAAAATATTCTACTACAAAATAAATATAAAATTTGCTAGTGTGAAATAACTTTTGTTTTATTTTATATTTATATATTCAGTTATGTAGCTATATTTTTAATATAGTAATTTTATTTAATGTTTAAATGCATGATGGTTGTGTTTTGTTTTTATTTGTTAAAATATAATGTTTGATAATAATTGTATGTTAAATACATTTAATTAAAAGAGATATATTTTAGGTAGATATATCTAAGATATGTAAGATATTATATTTAAATATTATAAATATTAATTACAATAATGTATTTAATATTAATATTTTATTAAAGTTTTTTTTTAGTTTCAATATATTTATAAATTTGTAGAAATAAAATATATACATGTTGGATAAAATTAATTAAAATAATCATTTTATATAAAAATATTTGTTTATTAAATATTTTTAACATTAATTTAAATAAAAATAATAAAAAATTATTAATAATCTAATGTATAAATTTTAAGTTAAAATAGCCATGTAAGATGTATATATTTTTTGCTAGAATTAAATTGGTAATTTTATTAATATTATTTTTTATATTTATCATGTTTTAATTTAATATAAAATATAATAATTATATATAAACCTCCACATTAATTATATATTTGATTATGCAAATAAATAAATAATTGTTAGCTTAGTTAATTTTAATTAATTTTATTAATTTAATATAAAGTGCATCCCTATTCATTAAAAAGGTTATGAAATTAAAAGAATACTTATTTACAAATTTACTTTATGTTATATTTAATCTTATTTATAATTGTTATTGGCATCATCTTGTTTGTTTTTTTTTTTAAAGGGCAATGAGAGTTTCATTTGAAACTCACAATTGACTATTTTACAAATTTACTTCAAGTTATATTTAATATTCGACTTGCATTCACATCATGGAGCAATAGTATTCATGATTGTATGCTTAAAGAGTCACAGTAGCAAAGGTATTCATGATTGTATGCCTTATAAAGACATGACATATTTCAAAAAGTATCCATATGTATGCAGTCATGAGCAAGCATGGTGTCACTTGAGACAAAATAAATACAGGAACATAGATGGAAATTTGAACAAGATACATGCCACTACTATCCAAAGACAGTCATAATGGCACTAAAACATCAATACTGTAGGGGATCATCAAGTGCATAAATAGTCATAGCAAAGGAATTCAACATCAAATGAAATGATGGCAGCAGTGCATGTTTTGTAAAGAATATTTATAAAATGCAATTATATTCAAAGGACAGACAATGCCATGCATAGAGAAACAGTGTATTTAACTATTGACAGTACTTGCAAAAGAGCACAAAATAGTGCATGGTTTATTGGAATTTCAAGGCTGGACCCTCCAATAAAAAAGATGAAAATTCTTGAACTCAAGAACAATAGGGTTCTAAATTTTAAACCCTTGAATACCAAATGAAAGGGAAAAACCTAGATTGCGAGAAGTAGTTGAGCCAAGAGTGTGGGTTCTCATCATCTTGCTTTCAGAAAACAAGTGATAACTCAAGATAAAGTCACAACCAGAACCCTGAGTGTGTGAAAATTTTAATGCACTGCAAGAGAGGATAAAGAAGTTGACAAGGACCTATTGCAGACAATGGCATTTTATTTTCATTTTCTCATAAAATGCAATGTAATGGTGTGAAGCCATGACCATGGAAAATGAATATAAAAAATGGAAACCAGAATGTGAAAGAAAGCAAGAGAGAACCCAAAATAAAATATGGGAGATGCAGTGAGAAATGTTTCATTTATTTGTTTTGCTGAGTAAGTGAAGGCTCGACCAACCATGCCTTTTTGAAAACCTGCAAGTGTGAAAATGACAAGCCCTAAATCTATTTCCAGAGTCCTCGAATATCTGCAAGAAATGCAATTCCAGAAAGGAAAAGAAAATATAAAGTGGAACCCTCAACAAGAAAACACGTTCTATTTGATAACCTTGCAAAAATAGAAAGCTTTCATCATAAAGTTTTAGCATGAATAGAAAAATGTAGAAAATGCAAGACATGTTCACCATTTTTGCATTTATAGAGCTCAAAACGAGCATTTTATTCACATACAATGAAAGGAATGCAAAGTCTACACAGAAAAAGAGCTTACCCAAGCTTGGCTATGTTGATTCTTCATAGAACATGCAAGATCTCCACCATGAAAACTCCCCACAGAGCTCTAGGTAAAACCTTATGTCGGTAGAGTGAAGAGTCCAGAAAGTGCAAGTGAAGAATGAAAATACATTGTGCAAGTTTGGCTGAGTTTTGTCTTTAGAGCTTCAACCCTAAGTGACCAACAACCCAAGGCATTTCTTCCTTTCTTTTAAACTTTTGCAATGTAAATTAATTCCCCTTTGTATTCATGCAAGTTTCTAGGAATGTCTCTTTTGGACTTATGCATTTTTGCTTTGTCTCAAAGCACAAATGTGTCAAATGCTTTATTTTGCATCGAACTTGAAATGTAAAATTTTTTTATTTAAGTGATACAATTATAAATCACTTCATTTATGTTATGTAAATGCAAAATAGATAAGGGAATTTTTTCTAAGGACGAGTCAAAGGGGATGTGGTTGGAAATTTATGTTGATGCCAAGCATATAGGGGAAGTTGAGGAGGTTGACCAACAAGTGGAGAGAATGTAGAGGTGTTTTTTACTTGGTTTTGGAGGGAAATGAGAGTATCTAGGAGCAGTTTTTGATGCTTTTATGATAGGTGAGGTCAAGGCTTGACCTTTTCTTCACCTTTGGGCCTTTTTGGAGTGGGTTTAAGGGGCTAGATTTTAGGCTTTTTGTTATGCATGACCAAGGGAGTTTATAGTCCCTACTTTTGTGCAACTATTGGGGAAAACTTATAGTAACTTCAATTATCATTTTTTATGTTAGTTCTTATCATCTTTTTGCTGCATTATGACTTTGGGAGGTCATTTTTCAACAAAAGACAATATTTGTAACTCTTTTTTCAAGAATGTATAAAATTACACCTTTGAAGCTCAATAAGATTAAGCATTTTTGCCTTCTCAATTTCTGTTTTATTGTGTGCATTTGAATGATTAATGCGATTACATGTGAAGTTTTTTCATCCTTGTTATTGTTTCTCATTAGTAGCACCTTTTTGCAAAAAGTATATGTATGTTTGCAGGTTGTAAGTTGTGTTGTAATGCAAGTGATTCGAGTTGTGAAAAAAAATTTATTTCCTTTTAGGATTGTAAGCATTGTAGCCTCCTTATGAAATATTGATGCAAAATCATATGAGTCTTGAGTTGTGCATGTCAATCTTAGTTGTTGATCAATAATTGTGTGTACAAGTAGCCTACAAGTTTTAGATAGACATTTTGGTGCATCACCTCAAAAGTTAGTTTTCATTTTATGTTTCCTCCTTACCTTTTCCTCTGCAAAACATTAGAATGGTTAGTTAGGTGAGTACCTCAAGAACCAACTTACTCTGGAGGTTCTTTTCTGCTTTAGGTGACCCACAACCTAGAAAAGTTCCCATGTTTCACCAAAATGCTAAGTTTTGCAACTTAGCAGGGGCACAATATTGAGTGATAACAACACCAACATAATTTCAACCTCTTGAGGACAACCATAATGAAATCCCCAAAACAATCTTATAAGAAAATTTATTGCTCTTGGGGAGCCAATAAATATTTTGTTTAGGAAACTCGTACAAGAAAACATGGTCACATTTCCAATGACGTGTTTTCAATGAATCCAAACCTTAGCCATCTTTGTATAAAGAAAACGAATATTGTAAATGTCACATGATCAAAAGACATGGAATGAATAAATGAATGACACTAAAAAAATACATTCAAGATCTCATTGGCCAAGGAGACATAAAAATTGAAGGAGGGTCCCATCCTCCTCATCAAATGATCAACTAGGGGTCTATCAAAATCTACTCCCAAATCATTCTCAAGGAAATACTTCCACATCCACCATTTCAAATCAATCCAAGTCCCAAAATAACCACACTAATAATCTCCAATATAATAAAACCACCCTTAACTATGATAATGTTGTGGGATGTATCACCCATAACGCCTCACAAGTTGTAAGTATCAAAATCAAAGCTAAAAGTATTGATTGTACTATCACCACTAGATGTGAGATGGTTACTATCCAAATACCATCCACTTCATACTTCCAAAGCTCCCAATACAATCTCTTAGAAAATCTTAGAAATAATTTCATGCAAATCTCCATCTTGGAGCTTCTCAAATCATCCCCAAACCATATAGAAATAATCATGTGTTCTCAATAACATTGATCCTCAGAAATTCCAAGTACTTGAAGGCCACCTCTCCACTACCTATCAATTTACATCTAGTAAAAATATATATGCCTTGAATCGAACCATCACATAAGAAAGATTTACATATCAAAGTCCTTATATAAAAAAACACAAGGTAAATTTAATCCTACTTGATAATGGATCTACCTTAAGTTTATGTACATTAAAGTTCATTAAACAAGTTATATATTCTAACATGTAAACTTGGAGATATAGGCAATAACCATTAAATCATATAATAATGTAAAATAGGATTGTTTAGGCCACTATGGGCACTATAAATTTCTTCCTATACAAGTGGATTTGACACTGCAATATACTAAATGTCATGTTAGTAATCTTGATCTCCCATATACCTCCTCCTTAGCCACCCATGGATCCATGTCATGCAAGCTATCCCATCTACCAACCAACATTGCATCAAGTTTCCTCGTAATGGCATTGAAGTCACCATTTATGTTCGTCTACATCCTTCTTAATAATATCTATTCTTGGAAGCCTCTTATCAACAATACCATCATTGTGGAAGCACTAATGTTGAAATTTCCAACATAACTAAGGATTCACTCTTATATCATCCCAAACACTTTCTCCTCTTCATCTATCTTGTCCATCATTCTAGATCCCAAAATCCATAAGGTCGAGATCACTAGTAAAGGTTACAAAGAGTAGAGGTGATATGGGAGAAAATTCAATATACTTACTATGTAACTTAAGAAATTAAGTGCATGTCTTGTTATAACATAATTTTATTTAATTAAATTCCTATAAAATATGAAGTTATGAATGAACAAAACCAAGTTTAGGTTTCAAATTCAAGTTTTCTTTGCTGTAATTTATTTTCCATTAATTTATGGTGGATATATAGGCCTTCTTTGTTTAAGTGATTTTATCTTGCCTCCCTTGCCTTCTCCTAACTTAATCACAGTTCATTATGATCTTTTTTAGGTGACTATCTATAGGACAATTTTTAGCGTCAAAAATTATAGGTTTCCTATTTTATGATTTGCACTAACAAATTAAAAATGCAAAATCCATTGTTTTATTGTAGAAAATAGAACAAGAGCTAGTAACAAGTACCATTGTTTAGTCTATTTAAGAATTTCATACATTGATTATCTATGTAACTCACAAAGGTAGAGTGGCTACCGTAAGGAACTAAATTGGATATGTCAAATAGATTATCATAAGAAATCGATATACATGTCATCATAAGATTCAAATTGCAAAGCATAAATTATATGATATGAGTTTTAGGGGAGCTATTGTGAATTTCAACAATTGTAGGCATACTACTATTACTATGTGTATCAATATTTTGTCTTATAAGTCACTATATATTTTTCATTTTATGTTATAAGTAATCTTATATAATTTCTAAGATTAAGAAGGGGATGTACGAATATTTATATTAATGCATATTTAATTTTAATAGTTGAAGAAAACAAATATATCTTAATAGTAGAAAGATTGTCTAGCTATAATTATAACTATAAATTATTGTAAAATCTAAATATAATCTAAAAATAATTATCCATATTTATTTTAAAAAATCATCTCTATAATAAAACAGCAAAATATTCATCTAAAATGTAGATTAAAATGCAATATAAATAATTAACATTCTTCTTTAAGAATGTTCATTTATATCTATCATCCCCCTTTTTCCCAAAATTTTAACATAAAAAAAAGCAGCCAGATATTCTTCACACTGCATGAATGCAAGGATAGACGAAAGACAATGAGCATGAAGAGTTGGAACTCGTTGAAAGAGGGGCATCAGAACACAAAACAAGATAGACAAGAAAGAGTGTGGTATCTTACAAGTATTTTAAGATTGCAAGAAATTACATAAATATATTTAGGGGGATTGTGAATGCATATTATTGTATTAGTGAATAAACCATTATAAATGAGTGCAAAAGCCATTGTAAATGAGTAGCAGAACCCATCTTTCTTAAATTTTGAAAGGATATTTAAAGTAATTAATCATATGCTAGAGTTTATGTAGAAATTATCATATATTTGTCTATAAATTTAATGCGATAAACAGATTTCCTTGTGCTCGAATTTGCAGAGTTCTGCTCTGTTTTATTTCTCTGTGTTTCTCTTTTTCTTCTCACTGGTCTCACTTGTCACACAATCACCAGGTATTAGTGAATTATGTGAAATCAGGCTTCCTTAATTAGAGTTCTTTAATTTTACATATTCCCAATTTGTCATATATTTTCTATTAGAGAGTTCTTTTGTTGTTGAAAAACTATGTTCAGGTATACAATGGGGAAGCAGGGGATGTAGATATTAACAGTTGAAACAGCAAATATACACTAAATATTTATTATTCAGAATTAGAGTTTACAAATCTATAGATGTAACTGATTTCAACAATTTCTTATAATTATGGTAATTAATTTGAAAGCAAACTAAAACTATCTACATGTAACTGGATTCTTGACAGCTAACTGGACATCGAATGACAATAAACTAGAGAAGACTAGACACATCTACTATTCTCTATTGACATGCTGATGACACATATAATTTTGTTAAACTATTATTGAAGTGTTATATTCAGTAATTAGTTGATAGGTCATCCACCAGCCCATGAAGTAGAGCTGATAGCTTTTGGTTCACCATTTGAATTTGCTATGAAATATCAATTGAAAAACATATACAATTAAAATGAAAAGATACACGATTAAAAAGAAAAGACTTCATCATGCACATTTTTTAAATCAAATATTTTACTCGTAAGTTTGGAATTGTGAGCAAATAAGGAGGAACCTGTCAACTAAACAGATTATTGACTTTGTTTGTGTTTCATGCTAAAAACTAAATCCTTTCTAGTCAATTGTGCATTGTTCCGACATAAAAACTCTACAAAATCTTTTATAACGAACTATTCTATTCCACCAGAATAACAGAACTTTAAATAAAATATTAATGCATAAAACACAGATAGAGCAATGGGAGAAAAAATTATAAATCTATTAAACGCAGGTGAGCAAATGTATCAACAGTACCACTCAATTGGTTGCTCTGTAATAAATTCCTACAAATAAGTTCTCGAAATTCTCAACTCTTCAAATACAGCCTATACCTACTAACACACAGAAAAGTTATCAAGCAAATTTCCCCTGCATTCACCAGTTACGATACAAGAAGCTTGGCAATGCACTCAACGAAGCATGTAGTTGACTGCTAAAGTACTGAAAGAAAATTCTCTGCGAAGCAAATATGATAAATGACAATAAAATTTCTAATTAATTCTGAGTTTTAGGATGCATGATTGAATTGATGGAATGTTCTAATTTTTAAGAAATAAAATTGAAATTATTATGAATAGACATTTAAATAATGAAACATAATAATGAGATGGAAGATAAAATTTAGCCCAATAAAACAAGAAGGGGCCTATTGTACCTCTAAACCCAGGAAAAGAAAAGAATAAGTACTGCTCTAAAAGCTAAAGACGAGAAGACCATGAAAGAATTTTAACTCTCAGAGAATGGCAAGCCGCCTTTTCTGTTCGAAGCCGAATTCTTCATCCAGCTTATACAACAACAATCTCAAGAGAGGATGATTCAGTAAGAAGTCCTTACAACAAATCTCCTCCGATCATTCCCTGCATAAATGCCATGCGATCATCTGGAGCATCTTTGATCTCAGATGCCACTAAAACATGTAGTACAACTAAAAGAACATACCAAAAAAAACAAATTACATATTTATTAAGTATTTAAACATCCACATCAAAAAGGAGTAGTTCAATAGTAGAGCATTCCAGTAGCAAATAGAAGGTCTTAGATTCAAATTGTAGTTGGTCCATGAAAAGTTCAACATGGTATTAGAGTCAAGTTAAGTTAGGAGCCCAAAATATTCTATACTGTGGGCTAAGAAGGTGTTGAAAATAAGCCACACCGAATCAAACACTGGCCGTAAAGAACCCAATGGCTCAGTGATAAAGCACTCCAATAACAAATAAAAGATCATAGATTGAAATCCTAATTGATGTATGAAAAACTTGATATGAAACACAAAAAAAAAACCTAAATTTCTCAAAATTATGAAACTCATTTGCAATACATTTCCTCAACTTTGCAGCTGCAAAAAATATGAAGCTATTCGCTTAGTTCTCATTACAAAGTTATTACACCAATGTCTAATACTACGACTACGACAAATTATTTCCAGAATTTCTATCTAAGGGATGCATTATTTTCACTGAAAATAGGAAAATCATGTTTCCTAAACCAAAATATGCAGAGATGGAACATTAAATTCAATTGCCTTATCCTGCAGTTCTGTAAAATTCTTCAAATTCTTCAACGGGGCGAAACTGCTATTTTTCAGCCATCCTAGAAATCTATTTGAATAACCAACTTCTAGAAATCTATTTGAATAACCAACTTCTGGCAATTCTTTGCAAGTGGCATTGCAGTTTTCTCATTTCAAAACCTTTTGTGTGCAGTTTTTGGAGGTTATGAGTTGAACTAAGCAAATCCCCATTCATCTGTTAAAGAGGTAAAAGAGGCAAAAGCCATTTTCTTGTATAAATACACAGAGCACCTTCACCTTAGAGATTGTGAAGGAGATAGTAAATTTGCAGAAGCAGTACCCTTTCCAAGGGCGAGCGAGTATTGATACCTATGAAATATTAGAATACAAATTGAACCAGATGGGTAACATCTTTAATTGTCTGCATCGTGAGTTTTTCCAATACCCCCTATTCCCACTGGGACAATGGCATTTGATTAACAAGCGATGCGTGTCCAAAAATTGCAACGGAGTGTTTATTTTAACGTAGGCCGGTCTTCTCTGCGCAGACCATGAATAGATGTTAAAAACACGAGGATTGAAAAACAAATATGTTAATAAAGACATTAATTTGCAATAGGATTTTTTTATTTTTATTTTTACCTAGCCATTTCTCCTTGTGCAGATAATGAATGGATGTTAAAACTAGAAAGAGTTTAAAACAAATGGGCTGTGGAATCGCCTCTACAGATTAGAAAAGAGATGTTTCCAATGCATTTCATATTTAAACACTCCTCTCAAACAGATATTTGCACATTATACCCAAAACATAAAATGTTAGCAAGGGCTGAGAAAAACGTGTAAATTGAGAAGAAAACGGATTAAATCACACCATTAGTCATAATGATAACGATACCTGCTCGGCAACTTCTTGATGGCCAGTAGGAGATGGATCTTTAATGCGGCCGTATTTCTTGAAGATATCCATCGGTAACTCCAGGAAAGCCTCCATGCTCTCTTGCTGGGGTAGCATCTCAAAAAAACAATTAGCTTCTGTTTTCAACCATTGAAATGCTGAATTACAGGCACTTCCAAGAGGGCAACATATACTAAAGCATTCCCCTTTTCCCCAAGTCCAATGCTCAGTGCAACAAATACTAAAGCATTCCCCTTTTCCCCAAGTCCAATGCTAATTGCAACTACCCAGATCACGTTAACTTTGAACACCTAGTATTAGTAGGCATTGGGCAACAGTTACGAATACGACCAGACCTGCTGATAGTGTACATCAGAATCATATTTCTGATTTTCTTGTTCAGTGTATCAAATAATGTAATGTGCAGGAACGTGTGTTGTACTTTGAGCTCCTAGCTGTTCACTTGAAACACAGGTATAACTGTGCTTCCCGGGACGGACCAGTGCTTCACCTCTGTGAGCATCACGTAGATGCAATGAGTGCTAAGTGGACCATTCGATATCATGAGAGATGGGTTCTTGTTGAACCACTACTCATGAAACATGGGTCAATGAGTTTGACTCGAAACTACACGGTTGAATCCTGATAGCAATATCATAATTTGACACGCTGTGGAAAAATACCTCCTACTTATCAGGTATAACTGTGTTTAATTTTTTTCCATTAAATCTGAAAATACAATCACCAAAGACAAAAACATAACAAAGGTGAAATCAATTTTTGTTCTTTAAACTGTTTTTGAGGACAAATGTTGAATGAGTTAACCATCACTAGAATTTAATTAATATTCTATTTAATTTTATTAAAATTTCATAAAGTAATTTAAAATTTATATTCAATCTGAAATAAACATTATAATATTTTATTGTAAATATTATAAACTTAAAATTAATTAAAACATGTATATATTTAGACAATTTGACTAAATTGAAAATAAAATTAATTGATTCTTGATTGTAGGATTGAAGAGCTCACCCTCTCTATTGTTACTAATTTTGTAACTTTTGATAATCTTCTCCCTAATTCTTCTTCTTGTTTGCTTCTCTTTGATTACTCTATTTATACTATTTTCTTATATATATATTACAATTAATTAAATGTTTAAAACTTTTTTTAAATATTTTAAATAAATTTTTGGATAGATAAAAAGAAAAGTATTAATTAAATATTTTTTCCTCAATATTAATTTTTAAAATATATTTGAAATAATTCAAAATATTCTTTAAGATAAAATTTGAGATAGAAGATAAACTTTAAAGGAAAAAATATAATATTAAATTTAATATTTAAAGATAATTTCAACACTATGCATAATTATCTAATTTGATATTTTCAATAATTTATTCCATAAGCATAAACTAAAATAAAATAATTTAATTCTTCTTCTTAAAAGCTAAAATAATGTTTATCATTTATTTCAATTTATTTTATTTTTGAATAATATTATTTTAATATGTTTATTGCTTATTTCTAATAATTTGTTATTTCAAAATTAATTATTTGTATTGAATAAATATTTACCTTTAAAATTAACTATTATAAAGTTTTTTAAGTATTAGCATGAAGGTGTCACGACACCTTGCCACCCTAAAATTAATCAAGAAGATATTGGGATGTCTTTTATCATAAACTTAGGAAAGTCTTCAAATCCTTGCTCTTACTAATCATTTGTGTTACTAATAAAATACATAACTATATACTCCATATTTAGGTTTATTTTTTTATATACTGTTAGTTCTAGTGGGAGTTGTTATGGTTAGATAGTTTATTTTCTAGGCTCTCTATCCTCTTTATAATTAGTGGTAGTTTGGTTCTAGTTTATTATGGTCTCTATTATTTTCAATTTATATTTCTTCTTTTGGTGGTATGGGGTGTTCTCATTATTGTATCTTCTCTAAGTTTCCTTTTAGTACCTTTTTATTTAGGGAATTCAAGCTTTGATTTATTTTTAATTATATTTAATATTTATTATATAAGTGATTCCTGATAACCATTGATCAAAGAAAAAATGTGGCATGGATTCAATTATGCATTGTAGACATTAATATATGGTTTCATGGGAAAAACAATGAAGGTGACCGGTTCAGAAGTAGGAGTGGATGTGGGCAATAGAGGTGGTGCTCGAGTATCCAATTATGGTCATCAGAAAGAGGACAACCAGCAAGGATTAGTGTGATTTCATGATCAAGAAGAAGACATACGATCGAGTGATCCAGGGATGGGAAATTAGAAATGAGCCCGTGGGTGGGAATGGGAGCCTTTGGTATGATGAGGCATAGAGGCCAGGTCACCATTTGCCACTAGTGCCAATGCGGTTAACCTTGACAAGAAAGAAGCCAGACCAACATTGAATCAATGAAGGTCTAGGTCAAATGATTGGTGGGAGAGGCACCATGATGAAAGGAAGAAAGAAATTGCTAATGGTAGATGGTTGAAAGTTCATGGGGCAAGGTGGATTAGAGGCGAGGAATGGGAGCATGAGAATTGGAGGAAAGTAAATAAAGGTTGGTGAGGAGAGGATAAGGATTTGGATTTGCTAGGCAGATGAAGGGTAGGTTGGAAGAGAAACATAAACCAAAGAAGAAATGGGTTTGGCTGGTAGTGGCAAGAAGGAAGAAGGGCAAGAGTGTAGTGGGCACGCAAAGACTTGCCTTGGTTGTAAGGATGCTGGGAATTTGGAAGAGACCAGAAACAAGGACATAATCTGGAAGGTTGGATATCTCTGCAAAAATATTGAGACACAAGGGCCACTAAGATGGAAAGATAGAAGGTAGATGTGGAAAGGGACCAAGACTATGAAACTGGTAAGAATGAAAACCCTTTAATTAGCTTGGTATATGTAATTTTATTCGGTTACAAAATGAATGCATGGATTTTGAAGTAGCAAGATTAAAAGAAGTAGCTTTATTTTTAAAATAGGGAGGGAAGTGGCCAGCAATGGTAAGAATCTAGATATGGTTTGATAGAAATTGGGATAACAAATTAAGTTGAAATTGTTTATGAATGGATTCTACCTAGTTGAGTACCCAGAAGGAAGGGTCAAAAGGCAGATTTTAAATCAAAGGCCTTTCTTAATGGATTGTACTGGCTTGTTTATTACGGACTGAGAGCCGAATTTTAATCCAAAAAAATAAATAATAGATGCAATCCCAATTTGGGTAAGACTTTACAATTTACCATCTGAATATTGGAGGATGAATACCCTAACAGAAATAGGAAATAAATTGGGAACCTACATAGAACAAAATGGAAACCTAGAAGATCATGATTATGGGATGTATGTCCGCCTTTGTGTGACCATTAAACCTTTCCCTACACTGCCAAAGGAACTAGAAATAGCAACAAAGTGGGGCATGTGGAGACAAAAAGTAGAGGGGGAAGATCATCTCAAAATATGCCCAAAGTGTAAGTCAAGAGGACATCATAAAAGATGAATGCATAAAGGAAAAGAAAAAAGAGAACCTGACAAGAAACTCGGAGAATGTTGGAAATAATCCATCCACATCCAAGGATGAGGTGGAAGGCGGAAGTAAGAATGAGGAATGTCCCACAAAGGGGAGAAAGGAGGAACCATCTAGGAACAAAGGAGAAAACCCCCAGCAGATTTGGATGAAGAGTCTAAGAAGCACACAAACCCTTGTGGTTGGCACACCTCCAACTCAAACAAAAGTAGTTGAAAGGGAGAATCAAGATAAAGAACTAGTAGAACTACTAGAGAAGGGATTCAAACTAGCAGAGGTACTAGAACTGAGGGAGTGAATTTGAGGAAGATGAAGAGGGTATAGCTGAAGAAAGAATGATTGAACAATCACAATCAAAGTTGAAGAAACCCAAATTGGGTGAGAAAAGGAAAAGGGATAGAAAATTAATGAAAGTCATGCTAGAGATCAAAGGTAGTTCCAAGGGGAAAATGAAACTTAGATCAAGCAAGGGTGTGTCCCTTCTCATCTCACCATGAGGCTCCTAATGTGGAATATTAGGGGCATTAATGCCCCTAATAGAAGGTGTGTGGTCAAGATCCAAATTGACCAAGAAAATATAGACATTGTAATGTTACAAGAAATAAAGATAAAAAAGGACTTGAGGTAGGAAAGTTGATGCAGAAACAAAGTAATGTATAGGATGTTTTGTGGAGGCAAAGGGGGCATTGAGAGGTATTGGGGTGATCTAGAACCCTAAAATTTTTGAAGTAGAACCAATTGTTGAAGATCAATACTGGCAAGTATTAAAGATAAATCAGGGATGGATGAATGAATAATTTTTCCTATTCAATGTATATGGGCTGACCTCTAGGAGCGACCGTCAGATGGCATCTATACACTACAAGGGAAGAAGGTGGTGATGGGAGGTGAATTCAATGTTGCTTTAGCAAACACCGAGAAGTGAGGAGGCATAACAAATAGGACTCAAGTGTAGAAGGAGTTTATAAAATTTATGGATAGCAATAGTCTACAAGACTTAGTGCCAAGGAATGGAATTTTTACTTGGACCAATAGGAGGTGGGGCTTCACATGCATTGTAGAAAGGCTGGATCGATTCTTTCTTGAAGGAAAATGGGTGACATCAGAGCAACAATGAAATAAAAAATACTGCATCTATTTGGATCTAATCATATTCCTATGGAACCGATAGTCACCCCGAATAAGTCACCACTACGATGCACATTCAAATTTAAAAATATGTGGTTTAGGGATAAAGGATTATCTGATAAAGTAAAGGAATGGTGGAAACAAGAGCCAAAATAGAGAGACTTATGGATGTATAACCTATCAAGGCAATTAGATTTTGTGAAATCATAATTGAAGGAATGGAATAAATCAACATTCAAGAACATTTTTTTTAAAAAGGAGTGTATTGAGGAATTGTTGAAGGAAGTAAATGAAAAGGTGGTGGAGAATGGAATAAATTCGAAAGAATTAAATAAAGAAAAGGACCTTCTAAACCAATATGCAAAAAATTTGGCAAGAGAGGAGATCTACTGGAAGCAGAAATAAAGGGAAACATGACTAAAGGAGGGAGACAAAAACACCAAGTTCTTTCATAATTCCATGAAGACCAAAAGAAATTGAAACCATATCATAGAAATAAAGAGGGCAGATGACATACCAATCATAATGGATAGTGAAATTGGTGTAGAAGCAGCACATTACTTTAAAAAACTACTAAATAAAGATCCCATACTAGGTAACAGGGAGAGAGAGACGTTGTTAGATGACATCCCAAAGCTAGTAACTGGGGAACATAACAAGGAAATTTTTAAGGAAATTTCATTGGAAGAAGTAAAAAGATGACTTTCTAGCTTGGGAAAGATAAGGCTTCGAATCTGAATGGATGCCCATCTAGTTTCTTCCAAACTTTAAGGTCAATAGTCGGAGATGATCTCACAATGGTGGTCGATGAAGCAAGGTGAAAGAAGACAATTTTGAAGGATCTGAATAACACATTCTTGGCACTAATCTCTAAGAAGCAAAAAATAGAATTAATGGACAATTTTAGATCAATATCCTTATGCAATGATGCATATAAACTGGTATTGAAGGTGATAGAAAATATAAAATAGGGATCTTGGAAAATATAATATCAAAAGAACAAAGTGGCTTCATGCTAGATAGATCAATACTTGAAGGCATCATAATCACTCTTGAAGCAATTCACACAATCCGAAAGGAAAAGGTGGAAAGGATGATAGTAAAATTCGATATTCAAAAAGTAGATGATCAAATAGATAGAGAGTTTCTATTGCAAGTTTTGGAGAAATTTGGATTTTGTAGGGAGTGGACACAATGGGCGAAAAGTTGCATATCAAGCTATAGAAGAGGAGGACCAACCACACCAAGCTCCAAGTCATGTAGAGCCAAGAGCGAAGGGCTACCCTAATCTACCTCAAGTTGGAGAAGAGATTTTAGGTCAAGGATAGAGAATGAAGAGCACTCTCAAGTGCTACTATCACTTTTCCAACCCAAGGGTTTTGCTAGGGCTAAATGAGTAGGTTTTTGAAACTCAAACCATACCTCAAACAACTCTCTACTCAAGGAAAGCAGCACGAGTCAGGGACGACAACGTGACACGCTGCCGTCTCTTTAGGGTGTTGGTGTCTATATGGCCAGAAAGTATGAAGGCACAATAAAAGTCACAAAATTTGGCCACAAAAGGTGACCAACTTTATGCACCTCTAAGATGATAATAAACATAATGAACAAGAGAACTAGAAAAGTGATATAAGAGATAATAAAAGTGAAGGTGATGGAGACCAACTCATGAGAAGTCCAGCTCGCCAGCAAGCTCCACCCGAATGCGTACCTACACACAACCAAGAGAGGAAAAATGTTGGGGTTGTATAGGGTTTTCCTGTAGTCAAACCCCCACTTTGGTGTTTCCACCTCCACGGACAACCATAAATGTCATGAGATAGAAAATGCAATAAAGAGAACAATAGAAAGGATACCAAACAATAACAATAACAATAACACTATGCTACGTAAATCAAGTGACAATGCTATGTAAATGGAGAAGTGAAACAATATCACCTTCTCAATTGAGGTGTTCTCAAGCATGTAGAGGATTATGCAAGCTTGGTAAGGTCTACACTGGCGCAACATTGAAGAATCAATCCCTCAAGACACCAAATCACAACTCCAATGGTGGCAAAAGTGCAACATGACAATGTAGAGAATTTGTGTAGAAGCTCAAGATCGAATTCACGTGTAGAATTGTGAAGAAGTATGTATAAGATGGAATTGATGTGAAAAATATGCATTTGAAGAGGATTTAGGAGGGAAAGAGCCATTATCAGGTCGACAGGAAGGTGCAGAGGCATTACACTTCATTGCTAATGGAGAACGTAACGTTTATGCAGATTCCAGAGGTAGGAATTTGTCAAGGACGACAACATGCCACATAGACGTGCACTCGCCATGTGCACGTCCCCAACAGAAATTCCCCCACTGACACAAAGGACAAGCGACAAGTGGATGCATTATAGATAGGTGATGTGGAATTTCTTAGTTGGGATTGATTTTCCTAAAGTAGAGGGTGTGAAGGGGAATTCGCAAGAGGGGTGCAAATTCACTCCTATACATTATGCCCCCACTTTAGCTAGCATGGGTGCCAATGAATGTTTGGTAATGTAGATTGGAGAGTTTAGAAACGTATAGGTATGAACTATCAAGGAAGCATACTACAATCTGGTGAATCCTGAAAGTGTGGGGTAGGCAAATAACTCCACAAGTACTCTCTCCTAAGGAGGTTCAAACAAAGGACTATGTAAATCCTCAAAACTATAGAGTTGATCAAAGTGCATTGAAGGCCCATAGACCAACGATGGACAAATCTCACAGGATGCAAGTGCTTCGTAGGTCCTCGGACCTGCAAAGAAGGCACCCTCAGGTACTCTCTCCTGAAGGAAGCCTAATGTAGGGGACTTTGCAGAGTTAGACTAGAAAGAAACTTATAGGTGCATCTGCAAAACAACATGTTAATCCATAGGGAAAACAAGTTAAAAAATAAAAAGATACGTAGGAAAGCAAGCAAGCAAACAGTCATGCAAATAGTTGAATTTGAAGGAGAAGCTTTAAAGGGCTCCCTTGGGAACCCTTCAAAAGAAAAGGGCCCACTCAAGGGACGCTCAATTTGAAAGTGTGGGAATTTTTTTCGCAAATCAATTCAACATCAAGGAATCCTTTTGAATGATATTCACTTCATCAAGGAATTTGAAAGAAGGTCCCCTCGCATATTGTGTTTAAATCATTAGGTTCCTCCATAGGGGTCTACTTAATGGTTTGGAATTATTTTAGTAGCAATGAAGCATAATTTTTTGCTTAAATTTGTTCAATAACACTTCAAGTTTTATTATTCTTTCCCATTGATTATATTTTTAGATGATGATATTCCATATAATAACTATTATCTCTCATTGTATGTTAAAAACTATGAGGATGATTTTCCATGTAATCCTATTCTTATATATCTAACTTGTCAATTTTAGTGTTAGAAGATAAATTATTTTTAATCATCATATTTAATAATAAATAGATAGAGGCTGTGATATAGAGATGAGGGGGTGGGGGAAGGAGAGATAAAGTGATCCCTTTTAATCTTTCATTTTCATGCACTTACCCTCACTAGATTCTTTTTTTAGGTTTCTCCCTTGTTCTATGTAGGAGTCAATAGTCATCCATTGATTGATGTGATCATCAAATGCTACTAGCTTAAATTGAAATCTTACTACTTTAATTATATTATTGATCAAGAATGGATTAGTATAGGGATTAGTTGACTAAAATGAAGGATAATGGGATGTGAAGCAGTGATAACACCATATATTGATTTCCTAGGATTAGCTATTTAAGGCTATTGTTAGCTCTCTATATATGCTTTATGAGGTATCCTTTGCAAGGTTTATTGTAATTTTGTTGTAGTTTGTTGTATTGCATTGATGATCTAGCTAGTTGATAGGCAATTTTTGTGGATATGAGTTATTACTTTTGAATGGCCTATATCCTTGGTTACATTGTTGGTTGTATTGTTGATTTGAAAAACACTAACGATTACCATAGGGAGCCCTTTGTATATGATAATGAATTATTTTCAAGATATTGACCTCATTAGACATGGTTTTGTTTAGATTCTTCATCTCATTTAGATTATATGGAGCTAATGGCTTAACAAAATTATACTTTATTTGTGGAACTATACATGGATTAGTTTTATAAGTAGATAATGAAAGAGATGATCATTTATAATTAATTGGTATGTTTTCCATATGTCTAGGAATAAGGGTGCTAGAGGAAGGCTCAGACCAACCCACTAATTTGGATTAATTCAATCTTTGTTGCTAAAGAAACATCACACACCATGAGGAGGCTTGTACCTCGTTTATTCTTCATAACCACAACTATTTTATAATCAATAGCTTTCATATAACACAAATAAGCCAACACACTAGAGAGAAGACCTCATCTAGAATGTGCTACCATGTTTTTTGAAATCATTAAGTGTCTCCATAGGGGCCCATGTGATGGTGGTCATTTATTTTACTAGCAATGTGGCATCACCTTTTTCTTTAGTAAATTGAATAAGAATTGGCACAACTAGTCCCAATCATCAATAAATATCTATGTAAGTGAATGGTACCAATCAAATGGCTTACCCTTACAAGAAGTGGCAAGAAATCTAAGCATAATGCTTTCTTCATCGATGCCATGTAAATGTAGAGTAACATCTAGAATGGCACTCTAGATTGTAGGTTATGTTAGTGGCATTAATGCGCCTCTTGTATTCCAAGTGGGATGTGATCTAGCTAGTTGTTATGTAGTCATGGTTGCTATTTGGGGAATTTGAAATTGTAGTTGTGATAAGGTCCGATATCATTTCTAGGAATGAACATAATGGGCCATGTTAGGACATTTGAACTAGATCAAATTGTAGATACTATTGCGACTCCTAGTGGCATGGAGTTTTTTAGGTTAATGATTATAGAGTTATTACATAGAAATACCAAAATTGATAGCTTAAATTTCATTAGATGCTTAATTACATGATTTTATATTACATATTAATATTTAGAAACTTGATGATTGATAATTCCAACCATGGTCACGAAAACTAGTAGCTAAACTAATTATTCATCAATCTTGTTTTGAGGGAAACAACTATCTAGCCATTATGACGCTAAACTAATTATTTATCAGACTTTGTCAAAAAGTTCTTAAAGGGAATGTGTTTGTTATAAATGTATTTGACATGGTGAAAACAACTTTTAGGCGCATATGATATGATGGAGTATTTCATAAGCGGGCTTTCACCTTCACGGGTGAGAATGGGAGGAGAATTGTGAGCATCGTTTATTGCTGGAATGAAAATCGCGTGACAGGGTACAGGACACTTTCTTTACTGTTGAAGAATAGACAGATGATACTAAGCGAACAGGTACGTTTCAGAATCACAGTCCTGCTTCTTCTGACAGTTTCAGAATCTTCATTATCATTCACCCAATGGATGCCGTTGGGAGTCAAGAAAAACATTCTTTATCATCTTCTGAAGAAATCGGTGTGTATACAGTGTGATCTGTCTGTGTCGAAAAGATTTATACAGTGTGATTAGTGCCGAAAAGATTTGTATAGTGTGATCTCTTTAGTTCTTGCGAATCATGGGACAAGTGTGAACTGAGGTAAACAAGTGACAAGGTATAGATACACGATTATGTTTACAAGGGTAACGATTATGTTTTAATTATATTTAACAAGGAAAAAATTAATATTATTGATAACCAAAGTAATACCAAAGACAACAATAGTATATTGTAAGAAGAGAAGAAGCAACAATAATAATTAATCATGTGAAAGAACATTCCTTAAAGACAAATGTGAAATCCAATGATGATATAAGTTGTAGCAATTAGAATAAGAGAAGAAAATTAGGAGATTAAATTGTTCAAGACTTAAAGAAAGGTAAGACATTAATATATAAGATGCAGTAGATGATTATTGAGAACACTAGAGGATGATAATGAGCAATGATTGAATGTTAATGAACAACAATCTAGCTTATATTTATTTAGTGCTAGTGATGAATGAAGGAGTAATTACATTTAGTCAAAACAAAATGGGAATATAATATTATTTTAGAAAGGCTACAATCCTATAAGAAAAAATGGGAATAAGACAAAAATAAAAGGTAGCAATTCAATGTATACTTAAGGAGCAACGATTATATTTAAAAAGCTATGATTATACAAAGGCATTGATTAGTATAAAGGCATCAATTAAGACTTATTAAAGGCACCGGTTATGCAAGTAGTGCTTATGTTATTAAGGTTGAAGGTTTGTTAACAAAAGGTGTTGACCTTCTAAATGTTCATGTCTATTATAAGAAGATGCCTCTCTTCATGAAGGTGAGTGGCATAAAAAAAGAAAGATGAAATAAAGAAGTTAAAAAAGTGGCAATAAGAATGTAATGAATATTTTTCTAAATTAAAGAGCAGATTTAGAAGAAATCAATGATATATTTTTTAGTATAAAGAAAAGGAAGAGAAAAAATATGAAGATATAAAATCACTTTACAAGTTATTATGAAGATGTGTGTGGTGAAAATATATATATCATATTCATCAAGCAAATGAAGAGAAAAGTTTGAGAAGATTTTTTGCAGATTATATGAGGAGATTGTAAGGAGTTAAGGCAGATTTGTTAGTGAAAGACATGACTATTCAAATGGTTGTATCCATTTCAAAGAGTTGCATGCATTCATAGAATTATTAAAGATATAAAGGCAGATCATTCAAGTGAAGAAGTTGTGTGTGTGGAGAAAAAATAATACATCAAAAACACCTGCAAGTGAAGAGAAAATTATAAAGAGTTAATTTGTAGATTGGATGAAGAGATTGTAAGAAATCTTATGGGAGATTTGCGATCAAATTTATGAATTATTTAAGGAAGATTTATGAAGAAGTATTTATGCAAATTTGTGAAGAGGGTTTCAAGAAAAGATAAAGAAGATTTTGGAGTGGATTTACAAAGCATATCGAAGAGAGTTTTATGAGAGGTATATGCACGGAAATAATATGCAAGCATATGTAATCATACAAGTACATTAAGTTATGAAAAGAGGGGAATCATGGAGTAAGAGAATAAATATTGTATTTCCCATCATCCATTGAAGAAGCAACTTAGAGGGTGGCACTTTTCTTTAGAAGTTGGTGCTTCCAAAAGGAGATATTGGTGTCTTCTAGTAGGTTGGTGCCTACAAATTTAGCTGTGGGAGTTGGTGCTTCTAGTGAGTTGGTGCTCACAAATTGAATAAGTTGGTGTCTCTAGTGGGTTTGTGCTCACAAATTGAATGAGGGGTTGGTGCCTCTAGTAGGTTGGTGCCTACAAAGTTTATAAAAAAAAGATTAATAAAATAAATATATTTTCCATGGTTTTCTCCTATAAGGGTTTCCACGTAAATATCATGTGTTATTGTGTTCTTCTCATGTGAATGATTATTGGTGTTGATTAAATCATGTTATTGTGATTGATAAAGTTTTAATTGGTAAAATTTGTTATACTGATTCACCCCCCCTCTCAGTATAACTGTGTGCTCATCATTCCCTAGGTTCTAGCATGTAGATAACACATTATTTTTTAAGATCATTTTAATTCAATGTAGTCTCTATGAAATTTCCAATACCATGAAATTTCTACAACTTATATCATACACCATTATATCAATTTATAAATATGAATCATATTTAAAAAATAACAAAAAATGAGCATTTATCGGTTGTAGCATCTAGTCAATTGTAAATCCTTGATATACACATGAAAGGAAAATAATTGGTGAAGGTTATGGAACTAAATATTTAGGGAATATTGTTTTTAATCAAAATACATTATATATTCTACCTACCATGTATAGAAGGAATACAGTAAAGTATGCAACTTCAAACTAAAATATCATGTTATCTACTTGATAGGATTGGAAACAACACCTACAGTAAATTCATTGGAATCTTTTATGTGGTTCATTATCATTTAGATCATTTCTTAGTTACCATGAATACAAACCTTATGATGGGCTTGGAGTAAAAAAGTTACTATGAAGACATGAAAGATGAACTAATTGAACTAAACCATTTCATTAATGTGCCATTCATAAGGAAGAGAGATAGAAATCAAATGAGGTGCCTTAATTTTTTCTAAACCAAAGAATTTATAATATAATAAAGTTCAATTTTTAACCATATACACTCCAAAATATTGATAGTATGTGTACACTAGTTGGGCGTCACCATGGATTGCAAAATTGTATTTAACATTTATTATATAAGTTCAATTAGATGTTCTTAGAAGAATAAGCAATAACATTATTTTATAAATCCACAACTTTGCTTGCCTCCTCTCCTTGTTATCTACATCTATCCTCATATTAGAACTCTTTTCTACTACTCACATATTTTTATTATATAAATAGAAAATATGAGACTTAACAATTAAATCAACATCATTTAGACATAATATTTGCTTGGGTTGTAATATTCTATGGAATTGTTCACATGTATTTTTGAATAAATTACCTTGCATTAATGAACATTCTAGTTACCATAAGACTATTGAAATTATAATTAGAAAAATATGGGTGATATCACATACAAAATGAGTGTGAATATTTGATATGTGCACCATTAAGTATGTGAAATGCACATGGTAGGTTACCTTTTACAATTTATTATCTTATGTAGATTGTTTCAATCTTAAGACTTAAATTATTACTATACAAAATATATAGCAATTTTTGTGTGTTTATACATTATAAAAATGATGATGGTGTATGCAATGGTAATTAACTTCATAAAAAACAATAATTTTCTTATGACAATTTGATTGCAATAATAATTGTCTAGGTTGAGGGTTGATACTTGGTCAACATGTTCATGTTATTATAATTCCCCCACTCAATGAGCTTTGCATCATCTATGTATATTTGTATCATTGGGTGATGCACATAAAATAATGAACTTGGTATTTAAATTTATATTAGAAATTTCTATTGGGTTTGAAATGGCTAGGTTATATAAGATTGAGTAGCCCATTATATTTGTGAAGTAAATTTCCAATATGTATGGCATTGGCATGGTTGTGTAGGATCAAGGTTTCTCAAAGGATTTTGCATTGTTTGTGATGTTTTTTTATCAATTATAGATCTATGTAAATTTGTGATAACCTCTTACTCATGACACACTACAATGTTTGTGCTTTTGCACACTATGGCAGTGGTAAAGATACGTAATAATATTAAAAATTTATGATTTGAAATATTGTTATACTTGTAAAAATAAGTTTAGTTGTATAAAACCTATAAAATTATTATATATAGTGGATTTGGATGATAAACTTAAGTCACTTTGATTAACACAAAGGATTGGGCACAATGGCCAATAGGTGATGTTGTAACAAGACAAGTGAATCAATAGGTAGTATTATATAATAAAAAAATTATAAATTTTTGGCATGAAGTAAAGAAGAAGGTATGCTATATTATAAACATGTTACTATACCTATTTTTAGTAAGGAAAAACATTTAATGCTACAAGTAAGATAAATTAAATGGATTAAAAAAAAAAATGTCATTCTTGTTGAAATTTCATGTGTAACTAAACTAATATATAATCCAATTTTTTTTATATATTGAATTAGTATATAATCAAGAATTTAGGTACAACACTAAATAATGATCTCATCATACCAATATAGTAGTTGAATATTTTGTATATTTTATGAAAAAGAATATTATTAGACACTTTATACCCACTAAAATGGTTGTTTTAGATGTTTGTTAATGTACCATGTATCAACATAATTATATAAAATACTTGGGCATAAAAACATACTTATAAGGGGTGGTTATTTCTCTAATGAACTATCCAAGAAATAAGCCTAGAGAAGATAGCTCGTATTTTTCTTAGAGAATTTCTTTATAACATTTAATTATATAATATGTTCAAGATTTTAAAATGTCTATCACTATTAAGTTTACAAACAATATTTGATTAATAATGGATACAAAACATTATGTTTCTATTTTCTTTAAATTTACATAAACAAGAAAAAAAAATAGAACCTATGGTGGTTGTATGCACATAGAACACAAGCAAAGCTTGCAA
This sequence comes from Sequoia sempervirens, assembly GCA_007258455.2. NCBI lineage: Eukaryota > Viridiplantae > Streptophyta > Pinopsida > Cupressales > Cupressaceae > Sequoia > Sequoia sempervirens. Next base: position 205,852 of record VDFB02322763.1, read on the forward strand.
TACAAAGATGTTTTCTCAGAAGCTTCTTGTAAATACATTTCAAGTGTATCATAGAATAGTTTCATTTCATGAGATGACACATATCTTTAAGGCCTCTTATCAAATAATTCATAGGACTTTCCTATGCATTCACATTTTACATACATGTTTACCAAGGTAGTTGCAACTACGTCTTCTAAAAAAAATTATATGCCATTGACGATTTGATTGATGTCCATACTATATTTCAAAGCTTCCATTTTGGTACAAGAATAGAAGATTTTTGGTACAAGAAAGAAGGAACCCTTGAAGGTAATCTATCAAGAAAATCCCTTTAAAATAAATTTACAAGTAAATGGAACCCTTGAAGGTAATCTATTGAGAAGAACCCAAAAGTCCACTACCCACTACTACTAGTGAAAGAGTTTATATTTTTTGTTTTTGTGACCTATATGTTGGTTGTAACAATTGATGATGACACGTTGGCACAAAAAATTAAATAAGCATGATAAAAAAGGAAATAATAAATCTAGACAAACCTTTAACATTTTTGCATCCAATTGATTATATGCCCAAAGACTATATTCTCTTGATAAGAAAGTTGCACTACTAGTTGTTGAATCTCTTTAGGCTTAGAGTTATCAAGGTGTGCTTTGATAGACATGAGAAGAAAGATCCATAGCCATTCTACTACAAAAAAAAATTACAATACAACCAAAAATATTAACACATTGGTTTGTGAAATAAGTGAGTGAGGGTAAATTTAAATAAATGTAAATTTTGTTTTCCCACAATTTTTAAACCACACTAGTAACTTCATAGTGTCAAAAGTGGGGTCCATTACAATAAGATATTTTTCCATAATCCCTATCATTAACTAAAATTTGTATACACTTACCTTCTATGAAATCGGTATGGGTTCTATCATAATGTCATTGATGCATAGCACTCGCTATTCTCCCTACAAAACAATACGGTAAGTCATAATAAGATATCATGCCCCAACCCCAATATTTTGGTATGATGATAAAAAATAGATGGATGAACTAAAGTTTTGGACCATGTTTTTTACTATGCTTGCATGGCCCCATATGCTAAGAGTTTTAAAAATGTTGAGATTTTTTAAAAATGGCCCCATATATTGGGACTTTTAAAAAACAATCCGAGTTTCAAAAAATGATGGATGATAAGTTACAAAAATTTATAATAGTTATTTTTAAATGTAAATATTTATTAAATAAAAATAATTAATTATTATATTTAAATAAACAATAAACATATTAAAATATTATTATTCAAAAATAAAATAAATTGAAATAAATGATAAACATTATTTTAGCTTTTAAGTAGAAGAATTAAATTATTTTCTTTTACTTTATCCTCATGGAATAAGCTATTGGAAAAATCAAATTAGATAATTGCATAGTGTTGAAATGATCTTATATTAAATTTAATACTATAATTTTTCCTTTAAAGTTTATCTTCTATCTCAAATTTCATCTTGAAGAATATTTTGAATTATTCCAAACATATTTTAGAAATTAATATTGAGAGAAAATATATATTTAATTGATATTTTCATTTTCATCTATCCAAAAAATTGTTTTAAATATATATAGTTTTTTAAAACATTTATTTGTAAAATATATACATATATATAAAGTAATCAAGGAGAAACAAACAAAGGAGAAGATTATCAAAAGTTGCAAAATTAGTAACAAGAGTGAAGGTGAGTTCTTCAATCCTACTATCAAGAATCAATTAGTTTTATTTTCAATTTAATCAAATTGTCTAAATATATATGCATGTTTTAGTTACTTTTAAGTTTATAATATTTTGAATAAAATTTATAATTTTTTATTTCAAATTTAAATATAAATTTTAAATTATTGTATGAAATTTTAATTAAATAAAAAAGAATATTAATTAAATTACAATATTAAAACTTATTGAAATCAGATTTAATAGTTTAGTTCAATTTAATTTGGGTAATTATAAATTAATAGTTTAAATTTAATACTTTAAAATTTATAATTGAAATAAATTTTAAAAAATTGAATATTACATTTAATTACTTAAAATTTTAATAATTCAGATTTCATAATTTAAATTAAAGTAATTGAATTTAATAGTTTCTTAAGTTTAAAAAATAACTATTCTCCCTAACAGCATGCTAAGTGGTGGCAAACTTTGTCACAAAATGCAATATGCCAAAAAAATTATACCCAACGACCTCCCTCTTCATCCTGTTCTGTCAGTTCAGCCCCCCTCCCCATCTTGACGGGTCCCTTATGGTGTGATACTATGTACTGTTTCCGGTTCAGTTGGCTACGAAAGGACTCGTCTGAATTCATGGGGAGTTAAAGGCCAAAACCCCTGTATAAAGCATGACAGTCCTATTACTACTGTAATGCGCGATCGATATCCCATCAGTAGCATATAAGGTAGAAGCTAAGGGTGTAGTACCGAGACAGAAGCAGTTTGTTCCAGTTTATTAGCCATTAGTTCATCCGGAACCCTTTACCAGACAAACGGAATCCCTCTGCATATATTGCATTGTCGGCCTGCCCTTCTTTTGACCAAGCCAGTAGTTCTAAGGAGTCCAACCTCATAGTCTAGTCCGTATATCATGTTATGTATGTAACGATTTGTAGGGAGCCATCGATGCATATGGTTTTTCTTTACTTTCTCTTATTTCTTTTTAAGACTTCCAAGACAATTCTAAAATGAGGGATCCGGTTGGAATTCGTCACGCTATTCAAGTCTTATTGTTATCGAGAGAATGCGTTAGGGTAAAGTCCAAATTCCAATTATCCCTCTCGATGCTATGGGGAAGGCTGGACTTGCAGCCATTAAGTCTAGTGCTCAACAGGCATCGCTTGTTAATCAAATGTCATTGTCCCAGTGGGAATAGGGGGTACTGGAAAAACTCACGATGTATTCATGCAGACAAGGGGTACTGGAAAAACTCACGATGTATTCATGCAGACAACTGAATACTGGGTAAGTGACGCCACTGGTAAATATCTCCAGTAGTAAACAGCTACAACAAATACACTTAGTGCTTGGATCAAGAAGGTGAAGATTGTTCGAAATTATTCCCAGCTGTATTTATTCCCGCAAATTGTCTTCTCAGATTCATCCTACTCAGCTTTTTTTTTTATTTGGAATTAATTGCAAATCCTCAACTTCAGATTTTCCCTCCAAATATTAATTATGCTGTAATTAATGTTTTCGCTTCTGCGCATTCGTAGCTTATTG
>VDFB02322764.1:0-41443 GCA_007258455.2 Sequoia sempervirens
TGTTTGAAAAAAAAAGCAAAAAATTATAGGTCTTAATTAGTTTATGCTTTAAAAAATATATATTCAATTTTTCATTATAGAAGTTTAAAAATAAATAAAAAAAGTTTTAAGGCTTTAAAAGCCTACGTGAGGGTATTGTGCACATGGTACAACCCTATGGCAGGCTTGTACCATGCGTGGGCCCCTTTAGCCACTGCGGCCTTGGGTTTATACCCATCGGCTAGTCATTTCATATCGCCAATGACTTTTTTTCAAGTTTCTAGCTGCCAATAAAAAAGCTAGCAACTATTTTCCCAACCTTCGACAGTCACATTTTTTTTTGGTAGTCAAACAATTTTGACATCCATTTTCTAGAGACTAATTTTTCCACCAATTGGATTTTTTTGCAGGAGGAGAATATTCTTAGGAATATTTTGACGACTGGCTAACACTGGGTCAAATTTTTTTTCCAGCAAGAGGGGAATATTCTGCGAATATTCCGCTAACATTAGCATGATGTCATGCTAATGTCAGTGGTATGACATGCTGGACATGGCCCCTTCAAAACCTCTTTGTGCCCTAAAGGAGGTGTTTTTTTCATTTGGCCATAACTTGGTTGTACAATATCAAAAATGGGTGAACGAGATATCGTCGAAAAGTTGGTTCCATGAACTTTCTAGTGGTGTGGGTCTAATCACTATTTTTTGCTACTAATACATTCTATGGCCTGTTGAAGTCAGAGCTGCTGTTTTTAGTCCCAAGCTCATAAATTTTGACCTATTACTCCATTTTTCATGATTCTAGCTATGTTGGGATGCTTTTTTGGAGATCTTCACATCCATCCATGCGATTTTTCCATATTGCTCTCCAAGTACGTTTTATTCAGTTTTTGGTGTTTTCACACTTTGGTGAATTACTTGGTAGTCTTATCTCCTGGAAAATTTTCGTTTGCATGGGATGAATCATTTTTGGTTGTTTTATATGTATTTCTAGTATTTTGTCCCATTTGGACATTGTAGACATATTTTCATGCACATTCTCTTTTGTAGATGCACTGAGATAAAGTGCCTTTTTGATGTATACTTTTTGGGGATTTTACACTTGTTGTGCCTTCTAAGATATAAAGTGCTATAGGGGGGTTGATATTTTCCTTTGGTTTGCCATCACACCTTTTTCAAGTGAGTGTCCCTTCCATGATAACAATGAATCCTAGTGATTCTTGCCTCATGCGTGTGTGCCTTAGTTTGCACACCCTTTATTTGCAGGTTGTTTCTCGTACATGCACTTCTTGGTTTCACATAAATTTAGTGTACTTGTCTTAGCTCTCCCTTTTCAACATTATGGGGGGGTTTATTGTTGGTGCGAATGCTTCCTTGGTTTCATATTTGAGTGATCTATGTATCTAGTTCTTGTTCTTATGTACTTTCAAATGCAGTGTACATCAACGGTTGGTTACCTTGCATTTTGGTGAGATGGAGCACTTACCATATTGAAACTCTTGCATTCATATTTTTTAAAGGTGACTTTCCATTTTCATTTGATCAAAGACTGTTGGTACCTATATTTTTAACTTGCATCTTGAATTTTGAGTAGTGTCATTAGGGTCACTCATGTAGATTCATGTGTCATTTGTATCTTCCTGTTCTAGATGTTTTCCTTTGTTTTCCAACTAATTCAAGTAGTGTCGTTGGGGACACTTGTGCAAATTATTGTCTCTCTCTTGATTAGTGTTCTGCAGACTATTTGGTACTTGTATTTTTTACTTGCATCTTGCATGTTGAGTAGTGTCATTGGGGTCACTTGTGTAGATTCATGTACCATATGTATCTTCAAATTCTATATGTTTTCCTTTGTTTTCCATTTGATTCAAGTAGTGTTGTTGGGGGCACTCATGCAGATTACTATCTTCTTGATCTTGATATTTGTATCTTCAACTTTTAGATGTTTGCCTTTGTTTGCCATCTGATTCGAGTAGTGTCATTGGGGGCACTCATGTAGATTCTTATTATCTTGATCTTGATCATCATTTGTTTTAGAGGAGGTTCTTCATTTCAACAATATATCAATCATCATTCGACAATAGTCTACAACTTCTTCATGCGTCAACAATGTTCTACATGTTGCTCTCTTTTTTGTGACATTATTTTGGTTGTAGGCTTCTTAGTCCTTCACCTTGATTTGGAGGATTTTTCAATCCTTCATTCGCTTTTCTCACTTTTGGACATGATTTTTTCCCATGTGGCTTTCTCCTTTTCTCTAGTTTTGAGAGATCTTTTGTTTGTACATGGGTACCTCACCAGGCCTTGTTTGCTAGGACCCATCATGCATTCTCTTTTTAGGGTTTTTTTAGCTACTCCCTAAGTTTGTCTTAAGGGTAGGTGTTAGAGTAATCATGCATTAACTAATAATTAATTAATCTTTAATTAATTATTAGTCTAATTTATTCTCGTGTACTTAAGCTAAACTTAAGAGTGATTTACTATGTTAACTAAAGAGCTATTATTAGATCATTCTGTCTTATTGCATGAGATGTTGACACTTGTCATGATCTAATCCATTTCTCATTTAGGGGTGCTCCTATATAGCACTTAACCCTCATTTTATTATTCATACCTTTGATAAAACTCTCAACCTTTGAGGACTTTTATTTTCCTTGAAGATTCTTGAGGTTCATTTTGTAACTTTTTCTTATTGAGGATATATCAATTCTTTGTTTGTAGATCTCTTGTGTAGAAGGTGTCTATGTTTTTTGTTTGATCTTGTGGCTCATGTTTTTCACAATTCTAATAGTACTCCTCATTTGATGTGGTTTAATCTCTTATTATGTAGTATCTTAACTTGATATACAGTATCCATTTGTGTCATTATGAAAGTTTTTCTATCCATAGAGACTTTTCTTAGTTCTAATATTTTCTTCTTATACTTTTGTGGTTTTTGATATGCCCATGCTCCTACTATATCCTCCATATTAGTTAAAGAATTATTATTGTTTGAATATTTTACCCTTCATAATTGGGCTCACCATCCCATTCCTTTCTAGGTATTGTACACATGTATAATGTTTTATTTAATCATCCTATTTTTCTTTTTTCATTCTTGGAGTGAATTTATTCTATTTATACAACTTTCATTCATTTGTTGAATGATATATATAATAATTTTCTATTTTCTTGTAATATTAACTCTTCATTATCAAGATCAAATATTTATTTTTGATCTAAAAAGCATTTAACATCCAATATGACGTTGAATATTTCTTGAGATCTTTCATACATATCTATAATTTTGAATTCAACTTTTGTCTTTATATCCATAGAATCCACTTGTACATTTGGTCATGTGCCTATTGGACATATAGGGATTCCATCCACTAAAGAAATATAATATGGTGTTTCATTTAGTTGTGATTTTTTGAATGCTTCTCGAATATATTTAGGTATAATATTTATGTCTCCTCCTAGGTCCAATAAAGCTTTTTTTGACCATTTTTTGTTTACCTTGACATCTAATAAGATTGGTTTCTTCTTCCATCTCTTTTGGGTTCACAAGGATATGATATATGGTTTCTAATTTTTTATTCTAATTTTTTAAAATTATTTAAAATTTTCCAATATTTTTTCTCCCTCTATTAGATTGGCCATTTCTTTTAGGTTTTGGGCCTCTTTTTTAGAATTTTGTTTATTTATTTTCTTATTTTTTTGTTAATTTTTTATTAAGATTTGGAATTTCATGATCACTAATCACGATACCTTTTTTTAGGATATTTTTTCCTTCTCACTTTAGTCTACTTCTTCTAGTATCTTCTTGTTTTTATTAGTATCTAATCTTCCACGAGTTAATTGTTGTAGCATTGTTATGTGTTTTATTAAAATTTTCAAGAGTTTTTTTTCCTTAGTTATTCTTTCCTTTGTTTATATTATTTTTCTAATAATTCCTCGGTTATAAAAGGTTTTCCTACTTCATGTTTATATTTTATATTTATTTTTTGACATCTCTTGATACTTTGTCCTTCTTTCTTAGTCATTTTTATTAATATGAACTGACATCTCATTGTGCATTAGGACATGATATTTCTTCACTTCTTACTCCTTTTACTGGTCTATTCTTATAAAATTGTACAACTTTGGGACAACTAAATATTATCACCACAATATCCATAACTTAATTTTTATTCTCTTTTTGCTTCTACATTCATTAGCATAATGACATGTCTTACAACAATAATAGTAGGTTACTCTTTGATTTCTTCCTCTATCTCAACCACCTCTAAAATTATTTTGGTAGCCTCATCTATTATATGCTTGAGATAAATAATCATTGTATCTATTAGAAGGCTCCTCATTCTATATTAGAGCACCACATGGTTTGAACTATTAATTTGTCATCGGTTTCTCCTCTATCACAATTCTTGATAGCAATATACTTATGATCAATCCTTGAGCTTTGGTAATACCTCTATCTATAAATGGTTCTTCTTTATTCATTCCTTGAACCAATGGTTTGTATCCTTCTTCTTCTAATAAAATAGGTTAGTCATTTATACGCATTTATCCCATTGTTTACATGTACACAATGTAATTTATCTGTTCTTCTAGGGGATTTTAGAAATTCAACCCTTAATAAAATGACTCTTTTGGTACATTCCACCATTGGGAATTCATTTCTTATGTATCATCCTTTATTGCAATAGGTACACCATAGATTGGCCCTTTTGGTTAGGCGAGCATTATCACTCTTTGGAATTTTTGGTTTCAATTTCAATTTTCAAGTTTTTCACTTCCACAAGAGTCTCTTCTCCAAGATTAGGCTTCTATTCTTGTTTCCAAATATATTGCTTCGTTGTATGCAACAAACACTCGTGCATCTACCATACTCTAATTTTTGGTTTTAAATTATTTATAAGCCATTCTATCCTTTGTTTCTCTATCCGAGTTTCTTCTAATTTATAAACCACACTTTTAAAACATTGGTCATACTCTTTCATTGAATTGTTTTTCGTTGTTTCATTTCTCTCACTTTATAAAAACTTTTCATCGGGGCATTAGGGGAATACAATTTTGTAAAAAGTAAGTCACTTTTTTCTTCCCACTTTTTGTCATGTTTAGGGAATATCTTAATATACCATTTTAGAGCTTCATCTGTAAGTGTTTCTACAAATTCATATAATTTGGTTTCATTATAATCTATGCCATCCTTGATCCTACAAGGTTCCAAGATGAAGAGATGCTCATTGAAATCCTTAGTATCCTTACCAAACATAAGAAGTGATAGTCCCATTTGTGGCCATCCTTTTTGGAGTTGAAGGTGTATTTGATTCATCTTTATAGTTCGGGGTTTGTCATTTCTCTTTATGTATCTTTGACTCTTGGTTCTCCTTCCCTCTCTTCTTTAGGTCTTTTCTAATTAGTTTTAATTTCTTATAGTTTGATTGACCTTTCTCTTCTACCTTTATCTCTAGATAATAAGATTTCAAAATAGTCACTACCTAATATCTCTTCAAATTATTTCACTCTCTCTCTTATTTATTTTACTCTCTAGCCTCAACAAGGATTCACTATTTATCTTCTCTAGAAACTCTTCTTGAATTATGTGGTGTGTCAACTGGTGGGGGGTTCACCTTTTTAAGGTGTTATTTCATCTTGGGAGATGCAAATTTTAGTAATGTATTATTAGTTAATGGTATTTTTAAAATAATGTAGGGTTCTCCCATCATTCTTCAATTGTTTCAATTATATCAATGACTGATTGACTACACATTTCCCTTATATCTTCTTTTTTTACATTCCTTTCTTTCTCTTGAAACTATTTTTTTAGTATCATTTGTACCTTCTATAAATATACACTTTTACTTACTAATTTTCTAAATATTCTTCACTCAAATTTAGAGGTTTTAATTTCAAAATTGGACTTAAAAATCCTTAGTATATTTACTAATTGTGATTCTAAAATTATATAGATCTACTTTAGAATATGGATTTGTAGTCATATTTTTAATTTGTAGTGCACTACTAATTTTACATTTTGGACTCAGGAATTCATTTTGTGGAGCACTACTACTTCTATACTTTGGTTGGGCACTATTGATTCCATGCTTTGGTTGAGCACTATTGCTTCAAGGCCCCTTCTCTAATGATTCCTTAAATCCATCATATTCTATTACAATATTTGCTAATCTAGTCAAATTTTCTTCCACTTTGTTAATATGAATAGTTTCTTAGATGTTTTGATGTTATTGAGTGACATAATAAATACCTATCCTATTGTTGGTGAATTCTCATCACTTCCAATTTTTTCATGCAACCCTTGTAGCATGTTCAATTTAGGCTTCTCTTCCCTTCTCTATCCCTTTGAAGTATCTTTCCTATCTGTCTTGGGTTTGTTTCAACCTCCTTTATTCTTTCATGTGCATCTCATAAGCTCTTAGTTTCCTCAAAATTTTCTCTTGATCTCTTGTTATCTTCTTTTTTCATAAGTGTTTTTGATTTATAATTTTATTAATCATTTTATTCATCCATCATGAGTTTCTCATTCTTGTTTTTGTGTCACATATTTTTTAGGATCCTTTTAAGGATCCCCCCATTCCATTTATCCCTATACATCTCTTTCACTATAATAGCTATAATCAATAGTCAAATTTCTCTTAGCATTCCTTATTGCAAAAAAATATTATATTTATATAGTTTATCTTTTTACACATCAACAAACTGGGGTCCTAACAATGGAAATAAATATTGACAAAAAAATATAGGCTTGAGGTCTAGATTATTTATGTTAGAGAAGTTAACCCCAATGTGATACAATAAGAAGGAAATTAAAATAGTGTGATAGATAGCATACACATGACATAAAGATTTAGATAATTATATGCATTCATGGACACAACAAGGTAGGCTTATTCATATATTGATATCTTATACTCTTAAATAATGCATTATTTTTATAAGCATAGATATGCACATCATATATGCTTGGGTAGCATTTGTTATATATGCTTCTTTTTCTTCATATTACATTGGCATCCCTTATGGTGAGGAAAAATGCTTAAGTAACCTTCATCTAGTTTGGGGACATGCATTTTTATGTATCATTGCACGCCTTTCCATCTTTCAAAAGATATTGCATTGTGTTAGTTATTACTCCAGTAGTCTTCTAGTGGCTATTGGTCTATTATTTTTTCAAGTCTTGACTTGCCAAAATGCTCCATGCATAATTCATTAATAAGCTCATCAATCATATGTTCAAATACATATTCTTGGTGGTCTTTTTGTTAACTTTCCTATATTTTACCCTCATTTGTATTATACCATATTTTTCTCTTTACAAGTACTATAGACGATACAAATATGCTAGAACTAGGCCTGATGTGACCTATCTCCAATAATTATTTTGTGGATTTTTCTATCTCCTCTTTGCACATACATGGATGGAGGTAAGGGGTGGTCATGATAGGCTTAGATCTTAGTTCCATCTCTATTATGTGTTGGTATTATCTATCTAGTGGTAATTCTAGAGCTAACTCACTAAACACCACACTATGATTATCCAAAATATTTTAAATATCAACATGATAAGTATGATACTTAGAGACTCGCCCAAGGATGAGTTATTTAGAATGGTTTTTTATCATAAATTAACTACCCATGTAACTTGTCCCTTATAAAAAGTTCTCTCCATTCTCTTAGTTGTGACCACTTGTGGTGACTCATTAGAAATGCATCTAAGCACCACATCTTTCCCTTTGTTCTTGGATAAATAATTCTATGAAAATTATTCAAAGGAATATGATGATTACACACTTGAGACCATGCTAGTTTCTCCCAATCCCATAGCATGAAAATCATGTGTCTTATGCTCATCAATTGATAATCAGAGTTATTATATTTTCTTGGTGCACAAATAGTGAATCTATTAGCAATAATGATTGAATCTGGTAAAATCTTCAGCTATCAATCCTCTCTTAATCACTAGGTCTTCATTGATGGAGTTGTAGGTAGCTCCACTATTAATAGGTACTATGATATGTTGTCTAGATAACACTCCTCAAACTATGAATTAACGATATTGGGGTGCTCTTGAAAGAGTTTCAAGTGCGCCATTATTTTTTCCTAATTCTCCATCCTTCAACTTTTCTAGTTCATGCTCCTCTATGACTATTTCTTATTCAGGTTCTTCATAATCTATATCATCATCATATGCCACTTCAATATAAAGGCATTTGTGACTCAATTCCTATTCAACTCCTTGCAATAGAAGCAAAAATTCTTTCTTTGAGTTTATTTCTAGTACAATCATCCACCTTTTTGTTGTAGATGGTTGTGATGTTGTTGTATAAGAATATGGATTAAATCCTCATTTTCACAATTTCCCTTGTGCTATCCAAAGGTGGGTGCCTTTTTGTTTAGATGGGAATTTTTTCTTTAACATAGATGGTTCAAGTGTTAGAGCCCTCTTGATAGCCTCTTAAAGTGAAGGAGGGAAGAAATCCTTAACAAGACCCTTGAGGAGTTCAAACAGACCCTTGATATTTAAAGGAAAGTGATTCTCTTTTTGGATACATTGTATATCATAACTACAAAATGCTAAAATTTAGCAACATGAGATTTTATTGAGTTTTGTTTCTTGAATCTTGCAAGCTCCCTAAAATACTCATCCTCATCTTTCCACTCAAAATGGTCTAAAATCCTTTGGTTGAATTCATCACAAGTTTGCACAAGGTTATGCCCTTGTGTGACTAAACCATAGTGTAACCAAGCATAAGAAGCGCCCTCTAAATACGATATGGCAAATTGGATGACATCTTCCTCCTCCATAGGGTTGAGTGTAAAGAAAGTCTAAAAATTTGTAACTAAGCTTATACAAATATCTTGTCGCTACCACCAAAAGTAGGGCATTTAACTTACTTTTCTTCCATTGCAAGCCTCTCTTCTCTTGATACTCTTCAAAGATTCTGTCAATCTTGTTCATAAGAGTAGTCTCGAGTTTTTCTTCTTCTCTCTCCTTTTATAAATAAATGAGCTTAGTAAACTTTGTTATGGAGCTAACCATGGATTGGTTATTTCCAAACTAAAACTAACTTCCTTATCCTGAAATTGTTTTATCATAGTCTAGATTTTTATATTGCTTTGAAAATGTAACTTTTGTGTCAAAATATGATTTTTCAACCATACAAGGATGTAAATGATGATTGAACAATTGCTTCATAATCATTAAATGTTTTACTTATCACCTTGGATTACTTGTGCGACTATAGAATTGATCCCGTTAGTGTATTTCTAACCTTATCTTATGAATATCATATGAAACCATATATTTGATCTCTCCAGACTTTTAGAATGTCACTTCCAATTCCTCTTGATGTCCTTAATTTATCCTCACTTAAAATTGATAAAACTAACTACCATAACAACAAAAAAAACTATACTAACTACTAATACATTCAAATCATTCATCACACAATAAATGAAATGACACATAAAATGAATATTAATATCGATACTTCTGTTATGGAAGAGTTAAAATTATTTGACCATAAACCTTATGTTTCGATTAATGTTTTTTGGGTCATAATTCTGACTTTTGATTGATACTCTTATGAATTTCTTCTATAAAACTACAGTTTTATTCAATTAAAAAAAATTCCGATATCTCATGCATGACAGTTTAATTCAATTAAAAAGAATTCCGATATCTCATGCATCACAGTTTAAGCAATAGTTTCTCGCGGTACGAAGTAAAAGTGGTTAAAAAGTAAACTATTTTGAGAAATTAATTTTATATTTACAACTTTAAATAGAGACTTCTAAATACGGTGTTCCAAAGTCAATTTAGCTCATGTAGTTGGTGGGCTCGTCCAAAATTTCCACGGATAAATCCAGCCTGCTATTGGAAGAAATAATGGCGACCGAGTAAGAAAGAATCCATAAATAGGTGGAAATAATGGGACGGTAAGAACACAAATAACAGTCAATTGGCCAGAACAAGAGGAATTTCAAATATTTTTGCCTAACTTAGCGGCAGCGAGGGTATCCAAGCAATCCAAGTGGGAGTAAAATTGTCGAATCATCGCGGAGGCTCAAAATCACAGTTTTCATCCTCGCATTTCTTTTGTCGCAGGTATAGCAATGTTAAAAGGAAGGGTTAGGGTTTGATGGCAAAATCCAAATCTGTCAAGAAATCATTAAAATCATGCACCATCAACCCTGCCAACAAGCTCCTCCAACGTAAGTAATAATTCCTTTGTTATCTTGTGTTGATAAATTGATTATTAGAAACATTTCACAGTCGAAATTGTGGATATAATTGATTTTTCAGACTGTAAATTCTCTGTAAATAACTTCGGCAGGTTCTATAAAGAAATCTGCCAAACCATTATCATCAATTGCAGAAACGTCGATTTATACACAGTTGTCTGAAACGCCAATCAAATGTCTCCCTTAATAATTTTTATCGCGAGAGCTTTCAAACAATTATTATTTTCGATCCAAAATATACTACGCAAAACTTTATATATAGTTAGCATCGATCGTACAAGTTCGATCTTTAAATATTTGGCTGGAAACGCGGATTAAGTTTTATCTGCGCAATTTTTTTGGGACTGCAGAATCTTGAACTGTTTCAATTTTTTTTAAATAAAATTTATGCAGCTGGAGATTGCGTGCTGATGCGCGCCCAGGATCCGGAGAAGCCTCCATACGTAGCAAGAATAGAGAAAATCGAAGGCGATATTGAGAGTAGTAAGAGGAAGAATGTGAAGGTGCATATACGTTGGTATTATCGGCCAGAGGAATCGATCGGTGGTCGGAGGCAGTTTCACGGCGTGAAGGAGCTCTTCCTGTCCGATCATTATGATGTGCAAAGCGCAGATACGATCGAGGGAAAATGCACTGTGCATACTTTCAAGAATTACACCAAGCTGGAATCTGTAGGCTCCGAGGATTATTTCTGTCGCTTTGAGTACAACGCTTCTACGGGAGGCTTCACCCCTGATAGGGTTGCCGTGTGAGTTTTCTTTTCTTCTCTTCTTTCTTTTTCTCGGTGGCCTGCAATATATGGTGTACACTGCTTCGCCCGCGTTGCTTGGTGGTTTCATAGACCTTCATTTCATTTTTCCTGGCTTTAATCCTTCTCGCTGTTGAAGAATAAGATTTGGGTTAAAGAACTTTAAAAACTTAGCAATCACACGCACACAGGCCTTAATTGATTTTTCATATCTATTTCTATAAATTCATTTAGCACCCGGACTAGACACACCAGTCTTGCCTCCATAAGGAAACAATTTAGTTTCAAAGTTTGGCTCTTTTGGTTGTTGATACAGCTTTAACAGTTGCAGTCTATAAACTGTCGGATCTCATGAAGGTATTGGAAATCATTTTCATTTTACATGTTCACTAATCAGTAACTAATTTGGATTAAGCACAAGCTTTCTTTATTATTGTTATTTCATAGATTCAGTAAGTTAAGAGTACACAACATCCTTTATTAACAAGTCATATTGGAGAAGTTTTATTATCTAAAACTCAGTGTTGATAGAATACATATCACTTGCAGCTTTGAAGTAAGTGGCAACTAAGCTGCGAACACATTGTATAAAATTTATTGCTATTTTTTGTGTTTCGTGTGTATGTCAATAAAAAATTGTAATCTACTAATATTATATTTGTTATAAACTCATTTAGTTACTTAGATTAGACACATGCAATATTTATTATTGCTGTTTGTAACTTTGTATAGTTTTTATTTTATTTTTTAATTACATAACAATTTAAAAAAAGAGTACATTATACTAGCCATAGGCTATGATCAATATGTATCAAACCAACTGCAACTAATACAACAAAAAAGCTCCAAATAATAATACAAACGTTGGGGGCATCTCAACAAAACATAAACAGTGGTGCTACCAGTTGAGATATAAAAGTTAACAGTTCTAAATTAAAACAAACAGAATAATCTCAATCTCCTTTCTTCATTTCTTTCACCCTCAAATCAAATACTGTTAGATTCAGACTGTGCATCTTCTGCTTCAGCAGTCTTTTTCTCTTTCATACAGAAACAAGTGTTCAGCCTGTGATAGACTAGCATTTTGATCAATAATGTTCTTGTTGCCATTTCTCAACTTTCTCTGTAATTAGGTCATTGCACATCCATTCATCCAGGAACCAGCTTTCTTTATTATCTGCATCTTCAGAGCAGCCAGGGTCACTGGGATACCAATATCATTAACCTTCTCTTTTCCATCTTTCTCATCAGAGTCAAATTAGGCCCACCCTTCTGCTTGTAAGATGTCTTCCTTATTGAGGTTGATGGTACGCCTGTCCATAAGCTTGAAGAAATATTCTTCAGAAATGTGCAATAGCATCGTAACCTGTGACACAACAATAAAAGAGCTAACTTTATAATATAAGTCGAAAAGCAGACTCATTCTACCCTAAAACAATTTATTATCTCTAGCTCTCCAAATGAACCATAAATTATAATACTTTAGTGGCTAAGACTAACCAGATTTTGCAATTTTTTTGGTTTAAATCCTTGATATAACCAAAGACAATATCAGACCAAGAAACAAAAGTTTTCCCTGCCTAGCTTTTATTAAAGTATTATTGTAATATTTAGTATATAATGATCAATTAGTCTTTAGGATAGACTTCAGGAATATTCTTTATTCTTTTAGTTAAGTTCTTATCCTTTTGCTTTATTAGTTGTCACTCTTATCCTTTCCGGATAAAGTGCTTGTAACTCTTATTTAATGATGCTTTTGCTCCTTAGTAAATATTGAATATCTTGGTAATCATTTTGGGTTTTATTTTTTTTGTAATATGGTATTAGAGCTCAAGTTAAGTTTTTTGGGATCAGTCAATGCGCGGAGATCCATGGACTGCTATCAGCAGTAATGATTTGCATGCCTTTGACGCAGAACGAGCCAAAGGAGCACCGTACAGAATAGTACGGTATTGTACGAAATCGTACAAGGAATATTTTTGTTAAGTTTTTGCAAGAAAAAATTGCAGGGTTTACATACTAAATTGCGAATTTTTACTAGTTGAAAATCACATCCAAACTTTCAGTCAAAATTGTGTGATTTTTCTCTAAAAATCAGGGTTTTTTTAAGAAGTTTTTTTGGGCTAATTTTTTAATCAAATCGTGCAACCATATTTTTCTGAAAATCACAACCAATTTCTGTCAAATGCCATGGATTTTTTAGCTGAAAATTGCAATTTCATTCTGCAAAATTTCGTGTTTTTTTAGGGCATGAAATTGCGCCTATTTTTTTTGCAGATTTTCAATTTGTGACGGCCATGGCAGAAAATGTGACGGGTTTTTTTGAATATTTTTGGCAATTTTTTTTTAAATTTGTGAAGTTTTTGGCCACAGTTGGAAGTTTTTTTGGCCTTTTTTTCAACAAAAGTTGTGAGTTTTAGACCAAATTGTTGGGTATTGTAGTGTTGCCTAGGGTTTTCCCTAAAAATTATAGTATTTTTTGAGTCGTTTTTGACCCACAACTAGAGTTTCAATTCAAGATTATGGCAATTTTTTTATATAAAAGGTGGGGTTTGTTGCGGGCCTATTTATTGGTGCTAGGTGTGCTAGAATTTCAGTTTCTAAGTGAAGAGATTTTATTCCATCAGCAAGGGTTTATTTTTTTGTAATTACAAAGTGTAGGAGGAATGACTTCATTACCCAACATCATGTTGGAAGGCAGCCAATGCTTTTTTTTGGCAAAAACTACAACACATGGAAGCAATGCACGCTCACAATCTTCGAGTATAGATGCCTTGATAAGATCATTCTCAGTATTGATGCTCAGCCAACGGTTGCGGGTAAAGACTAGGACAAGTTTAACGAGCGTGATTGAGAAGCCGTTATGTTGATAAAGTTATCAGTGACCAATGAGATGCTTTTAGAGGTACAAATAGGCTAATCCTCTGCAGAAATTTGGAAGCACCTGCGAGATTTGCATGAGATGTTAGATAAAGGTAGGGCCTTCTTCCTCAAAAACATGCTTTTTACGATTATGATGAATGAGACACCATCCTTGCAGCAGCATTTGCTCAAAATCAAGGACATTAGAGATCAATTGTCTGCCATAGGTAGGAAGATGGAAGAAGATATGGTGGTTATTATGCTAAAAAGCTTACCATGAGCCTATGGAATTTTTATTGAGACGCTCAATATCACATTTACCAGTGTTGACTTGAAGTTCAAGGAGCTTTGTAATGAGCTTTGCAATAAGTTCTTACAGTAGGACAAATGGAAGAAATAGTTTGGCAACGATAGTGATACATAGAGTGTGGAACAAGCATTTGCAGCCAAGGACAAAGGCAAAGGCATATGGCCATAGAAGAAAGGTCAAGGGAATAATGAAGATACTTTGAAAAATCTATAAAATATCACATGCCACTATTGTGGTAAACTTGGTCATATGAAGAAGCATTGCATAAAGAGGTTGGCTAAAAATAAATCCAATTCGAGAGGGCCTCCATCAAAGGCTCATGTTGTGAAGCATTCTGAGGAGAAGGAGTCAGCCTTCTATGCTTTCATGGCCAAATGATCAACAAATCAATCAAAGTCTTTTGCATGGTACATTGATTTTGGAGCATCTCAACATTTCACCCATAGGAAGGATTGGTTCATGAAGTACATGGCTTGCTCAGATTCAGTGATCTTTGGTGGTGGTGAGGAGTACACAGTTGTTGTAGAGCAAATGTGTAGATATTTTGAGGGAAAAATCTCATTTTTCTCATTGTGTACTATGTTCCGAGAATAGAGCTTAATTTTCTCTCTTTGAGTCAGATTATACGTCATTGTCCTAATTTGGATGTCATATTTAGCAAACACATCTGCTATATTGTTGATAAGGAATCCAAGAAAACCATTGCTGTTGGTATCAAAGATCATGATTTGTATCGGCTTGTTGATACTAGATATGTTCAAGAGTGTGCATTGGCAACCAAGAGTGCATCTGATATCATTACACTATGGCATCAACAATATGAGCATCTCAACTTATATGACCTCTCTTAGTTGGCATGAGAGAATTTGGTAGAGGGATTACCTGACATCCAACAGTAGATGTAGGGTGTTTGTGGAGCTTGCCAAGCAAGGAAGCAACACAAAACTCTTTTTTTAAACGGATAGGCTTGGAGAGCCTGAAGAGTCCTACATCTGGTTCATGCAGGCATTTGTGGACCAATGAATGCCAACATCGATCACTAGTGCTGTGTATTTTCTTATATTTGTAGATGATTTCAGTAGGAAAATGTGGGTGTATTTTTTAAAAGTAAATCATACGTGTTTAATGAATTCCAAAAGTTCAAAGCATTAGTAGAGAAAGAGCTAGGATGTGACATCATAACTCTTAGATCTGATAGTGGAGGGAAATTATGTTCAAATGAGCTCAATAAATTTTGTGCTACACACAGTATCAAGAGGCAATACACAACACCCTATACTCCATATCAAAAATTTGTAGTTGAGAGAAGGAACCATACAATTACGAAGATGGCTTAGTGTATGATGGAGAGCATGAGTGTTTGCAAGAAGTTTTGGGCAGAGGCAGTTTGTTTACTCAACAGGTCTTCAATATAAGCAGTGAAGGAGAAAACCCTAGAGGAAGCATGGTCTGGGGGGAAACCCAAAGTGAGTCATCTTAAGGTCTTTGATTCTCTAGCATATGCTTGGATTCTAGATGAAAAGGGAACTAAGTTAGACCCTAAGAGTAAGAAATTAATGCTTATAGGGTACAATGACAATCATAAAGCCTACAGATTAATTGATGTGGACATTGATTGCTTGAATTTTAGTAGAGATGTTGTCATTGATGAGGAAGTTGGGCCCTTTCAACTCTCTCTCCAATTCAAAATTACCGAAGGAACAACCTATTGTGGTTGAGGATTTAAGATTAAGCTTCATGAAGCTTCACCTAAAGGGGGGAGGATTCTGAGCATGAGGGGCCTCCCAAGCAGATAACAATATTGGAATTTCTGAAATTTCTTAATGATAACTTGGATCAACATCTAGATGACTCAAAAACAAGAAGTTCAAGTTATCATGACACCATTGATTTGGCAGAAGAGACTTCTAGGAAGATACTAAAGTGGTGGGAAAGCACTATTCAAGATGTTCAGGATGATGAAGTGATCGAAGACAAATCATCGAGAGGTAAGAGCAAAAATACACTTAACTTTTCTCTTATGGCCAATCTTCGGGGAGTTTATGAGCCCTAGGAATTTGGAGAGGCAAAAGGAAAACTTGAATTGGAAAATGCAATGGAAATTGAACATAAGAGTCTTATGAAAAATAAGACTTGGGATATTTCAGATCTTCCACTAGGGAAGAAACCCATTGGCTGCAAATGGGTGTGCAAATTCAAGTACAAAGCTTATGTTACTCTTGACAAGTACAAAACTCGGTTGGTTGCTAAAGGGTTCTCATAGAGAGGGCATTAACTATGAGGAGACCTCTACTCCTACAACAAAGATGAGCACCATCCATTTAGTTCTAGCCATGGCAGCTCAGTTTGGCTAGAAAGTCCATCAAATGGATGTAAAAAGTGCCTTCCTCAATGGTGACTTAGAGGAAGAAGTGTACATGTCTTAGCCTTAGGGTTTTCAAGTTGCAGGAAAGGAGCATTAGGTATGTAGATTGAAGAAAGCTTTATATGGCCTGAAGTAGGCACTCAGGGTAGGGTACACCAAAATTGACAAAAAATTGGTTGAATAGGGATTCCAATGGAGTCCTTCGGATCCAATTTGTATGTCAAAAGTCCAGACAATGAGATCATTTTACTTGTCATTTATGTAGATGATATCATTATTATAGGTAGTGAGGCACATTTGATTGAACAAATAAAATGTAATTTAAGGTTCAATCAAATGTAATTTAAGTACAACTTTTGACATGACTGATCTAGGCCTCCTACATTATTGCCTAGGTGTAGAATTTGGGCAAACAGGTGGTGGTATTGTTATATCTCAATCCAAATATGCAATATTGTTTTTATCATGAATTCTTTAAGTAAAAAAAGTTCTTGTTCAGATATAATCTATCAAGTCTAGTGTAGACTCTCTTTACTCCACTTTGGTTATCACACCAAGTGTACCAAATACTTTTACTTTAGCCTTAACTATTTTCTAATGGGTCTCTAATATTAAGGCCCTTTACATCTTTGCCCAAAATAATCTTTCATTTCCTTTCCAACAAAAATTTGATACCTCAATTTTTTATCACTCATTTTCCACCATGTCAAAATCACCTCCCTCAATGAACGAGGAGATCAAGTAAACTTGAGGCCATCCAATTCCATAAACCAAACCTTTATAGTCATTCGTGGCGTAAATGGAGGATATTCCAAATTTATGTTCTGGATTATCAATGATGAGTTGATAACCCAACAAACTCTATTGCAAGGAGACAAGTAGACAGTTACGAACAAAGACTATTTATTAGATAATAGAATCACAGATCCATGCTTTCCTTTGTCATGCCTAATACTAAATTTAGCAACATTTATCCAAATGAAGTTCAAGGCACATTCAAGAGGGAAATCAACTGCTTTAACTTCTTGTACTAGTAGAAAATCATTGCTGCCAATTGTTGATGTGATTTTTGTGACCGCACCAATCAGCAGAACAAAGTATCCAATGGCTACTCCATTCTCTCTTGATCAATGTATTCCGTACGCTAAGATTGCGAGAGAGATCGTACGTTCAACTCCAATGTTCCTTCAATGCAATGGAATACACGCAGTTGGTTCGTTGTGATTTTTTGTTTTCACGATGGGACTTTGTTGATGTGTTTTTCGTGACCGCACCAACGCAGAATAAAGTCGCCAACGGCTACCCTATTCTCTCTTGATCAAAGTATTCCGCACGCTAAGATTGCAAGAAAGTTCGTGCGTTCAACTCCAAGGTTCTTTCAGTGCGAATAGGCTCAGTTGGCTCGATGTGATTTGCTGGTATTTCAAGAGGGACTTACGGAATTGTTCGACAGCGGAGAAAGGAATTCAAATGCTTGAAAGATTTGTCTATGAAGTTCTTGTTTTGTAATGTCCCCATTTTGGCCATACACTCTTCTTTTGGATTTAGCCTATTTCCGGAAATCCATAGGCTAAGCTGAAGTATAAAACTAGGGTTTCCTCTTTCAGATACTGCTCAGTTGGCATTCAGAGGATGTTGTGTAGACTTACTATTTATAGCAGTTTGCTATTTTTAGCAAGTCTATCTTTTGGCAATATCTATCTAACAGCAATTCAATGCTTTGCAGTTCAGTGTTCAGTTTGGCTTTCTGATGGTTTTGAAGTTAACTTACTATTTTTGGCATTTACTATTTTTAGTAAGTTCATTTTTGGCAGAAGCATCATCATCAACTTGGTTCAGTTTGGCATTTGTCAGTTTGCTATTTTTAGCAATTCATCAGTTGCAGCTTGGGCATTGTATTTGGTTATCTCCTTGGACTAAGTTTCAGACTTAGTCAATTTTCATGTCTTGAAGTTGTACCCCACGCCTAGGCTTGATGACTTCAAGTTGTTTTAAAGAAGGGGACATAAAGGAGTCAAGTGAGCATTTAATTATTTAATAAATGCTTTATTGTTGCAATATGAAATGGATGCCTAAAAGGGAAGTTGAATGATATTTTATTATTTCAAAAAGTAGAAGGCAAAAAGGTGGCGTCCCTTTTGGAAGTTGAAGTGATTCAACTTCTTGGAATTTGAAGAGTTCTTGTTGCTTCATTTGCCAACTAAAGCTTATATATTGTTGCTGTTTGAAGAGCTGATTATCCAATGTTTATGCTAATGTTATGCTGTCAAAATGACAACTTGTTTAATACTTCGAGGGATGCTTACCTCCTAGTTCCAATCCAATTTCGTGTTTGAAAGACAACACCTAGTTGGTCTTATTGCTGCTTCTCAATCAGACTAGCAGATTGTGCTTCAAAGTTGGTGAATTTTGGTGAGAATTTCAGTTTTAATGTTGCTGGTGTATACACAGCTGAAGGTGTTTTTCATTTACAGCTTTTGATGTGAATTTATTTTGGTTATGGGTATTTGATCCTTGCAATTCTATGCTAATGGCGATCATATTTGGAGAATTTCAGAATTTAATTCCAAGTATTTGATTTTTAGCAAGAGAAATCGCCCCTCTTGAGGGCCGTACCATCTTGAGAGTGCTTTGGGATTCGTGCAAAATAATATCATGAGTTTTGATGCAGTTTTGTGGTTTGAGTTTGGGCGCCTATCCTCCAAAGAGACTTTGCATTTCGTTTCATTCAATTCAGAGGTATATTGAAGGAGTTGTGATCATTTTTATGAGTTTGCTGTTTGCTGATAGACATTTCCAGATTGCAGATTTTTATATCAGACTTGTTAGTTTTTGATATAATGCTGGTTTGAGCTTCAATTCTTCATCTTATATCATTGTAAATGTTAGAGGAAGTGATACTCTAACTGTTTAATGTTCTTGGAAGATTATCTATTCTATTTGCAGCTGTTCTTATTCTTTGTAAAGCTAGTTAGTAGTACTAACAGCTCTTCCTTTACTTGCTGCAATTTTATATCTGTTTTACACTCCCACAATTGAGTGGTTGAGTTTTAGAATAAACTTATATCTTGTTTGTAATTTCCCCCCACGTTATAAGTGGTTGTGTGGACAGTATTCCCCCCATGTTAATAAGTGGAAGAGTGGATTTAAAGGCTGGCTTGCCGCCTAATAATTGTTGTAAACTCACCCACTGAATAAGTGGAGTATTCCCACCGCTTGTGGATGCCTGCACCAGCAGATGAATTGTACTTTCAGCTCTGTTTATGCCTAACGATCCTCTGACCATATGCTATCACCTCGCCCACACTGGGATCTTGGTGAACATTCTTGGTTAGAGTTATCTTCTTTGCTGGTTTACATTTTGGAGCTAACGCTAATCAGTGTTTGGTTGTTGATTTGAATGTTAATTTTGGGAAAAAATTAATGGGGAATATTTCATGTTTCCTATTTTAACCAAAAAGTACTGAATTGAAATGGGGTAGGGTTTAGAGAGTCTAAATCTATTCTAAGGCGTGGGATATGGAGCTCAACTTCAACAAACTTCTAACCGGACTTCGCTTTGCCTCGCATCGGACAACTTCCACGGAGTCGGTGCAATTTTCAAGGGAGATGACTAAAGATGTTCAAACCACCACTTGACATAAAGATACCATCACAACGACGCATACCATTATTCAAACTGTGATTGAAGTTAAGTACATGATATTCCAGTTGACCACACAAGGCGCATTCACCATCAGCAAATACACTAGTGGTATGGATAGACGAAGTTGCTTAGATCAAACACCACATTCCACAGTTAACATCTACTTGCATGGAATGAAAACTATACTACTTAGAACTATTTTACGCTACCATTTGAATCGGAAGGACGAAGAAACCTTGCTAGCTACTCACAACAAAGACGAAATTCACCATCAATAAAAAACTCTTTTATTGAGAGAGTGTTCACAACAATTTCTTACAAAGTTTTCAAAGGGAAAACTTTCCCTCTTCTTCAAACTACACTATCAACCTATACTAAGCTACTTCTAAGTTGCCCCTCTACTCTATGTCTACTGTCTAACTTAGTGTCTAACTAATGAGATACAAATGAGGGGGACTCCCCCTTTTATAGTTGGCCAAGTCCAACGGACAGCTCAGATTACAATCGGCTGGATGGCCCAGATTGTGCCACCTCAGCCCTAAACAAGATTCGCCCTAAAAACCGCCACCAAGAGGAGTGGGGCAATAAATGAGCCATAATGTCCATCATCCTTCTAGAAGATTCCCGTTTGTAGATGCGTTCACACTGTTCTCGATCTTCTTTCTTGATGTTGCTCTTCAACTTCTTCTTTGTCACTTGAGTCTCAACACTTAGCCATTTTCTTGCAACTTTTCCTTCCTTCGAGGTTGAGATGTCGTCTTGAATCACTTGCTTCATCACTCTAAGTCATCACCGCTTGGTCACGACATTCCTCCTGCAAAACAAGCAAGGAGAAGAGTATTAGAACACCTCATAATATAAATTCACTTTACTCACCAAGATTTCGCGCTCTAACTTCCAAGCGTTCATTGTCTTCACTAGCCAGCTTCATCCTCAAATTCTTAACGATTCTTCATGCCTTAGCCAAATTTCTAACCCATCTTGCATTCTACCTGGCGCACTTCACTTTGACATTTCATCCAACTCAGACTCGAGAAGAAATCCTTTCATCAAGAATTTGATCAAAAATTATCTAGGCGATCACTTTCAAATTCATCCTTTGAGGCATTTTATCTTCAATAACATTATTTATTCCTTGCCTTAGAATTTTTTTTTAAACTTCTCTCTTAGGAAATTCATCAACCTGGTGCCCATTAAAAATCTTTACCTCGGAATCCTTGGCAAGTTGTAGAAGACCTTCAAATCCATTCCTCATCGATAATCTTCAATACCCAGAAGAAAATTTTCTTCAGAATGCGTTGAACTCATGGGTGCACAACGAACGGGTTCATTTAATTTTCTTCAATTTTGCACCTTGGAAAAAATAAATTTTTTTTTTCTAACAAATTTGATTTCGTTCTTCATATCTGTGAAAATCTTGTTGTTCTGACTTGAAAATATTTTATCCACTCTGTGCAGCTGGCATTATCGGGCTCCTTCACTAGCAATCCTGCTCACGCTTCAGGAAAATTCCATCACCCCCAAGTCAAGGCGTATTTTCTAAGGAAGACAATATTTTGCCTTAGAAAATTTTATTCAACTTTGCTCACTTTGCCTGTGAGAAAAATCATCAACTTCACTCAGAAAGTCTTCCTGCAAGTACACCACACTTAACATCCAACGCTTGGCATTTTTTTTTTTTTTTTATTCACCACTTAGCAATATTTTCTCCCATCAATTTTATTTCACCATCTTCACACTCCACCCTAGGCGCATAGCATATTTGATGCCTAGCATGCTTCACTTCACACGCCTTGTATTTTATTCACCCTTGAAAGACATTTAGATTTCCACGCCTTAGTTATGTTTATTTTCCCTTTACTTCTTGCATGGCGCACATCACACTTGAAGGTGAATATTTTTCAAATGCCTAGTATACTTCACTTTCCACTCACCACCTTTCTTATTTGGGCGCATATCACATGTAGAGGAGAAAACACATTTCTAACTCCTAGCATCAACTTTATACCTTGGGCATATTTGAGCTAGAGGAAAGGATAACATTCATGACGCCTTCCCCTTTGACTTGTTGACCCCTCAAACATGGGCGCATTTAGCACTTGATGGAGGATGAAAACTGTTGACTCTTTGACTTTTTCTAGCTTATTCTTGCATGGGCGCATTTTGATGGGTGAGGAGGATATCTTCAACACTAGGAATTTTTGATCACCCTATTTTCCTTTGGGTGCATTTGAGGTGTGGAGAAGGATGAGCATCTTTGACCTTTTGACTTCTCTTGTTGAACTTCTTAGCATGGGCGCATTTTACTAGTGGAGGAGGATATTTCTAACTTAGAAATTTTTTCATGCTTCAAGGCCAAGATGGGCGCATTTTGGCATAGGAGGTGGGTAAACTTTGTTGACTTTCCTTTGACCTCTTTCTTTTGGGCGCATTTTCAGGTAGATGCAGGATTTTTGAATGCCTTAGAAACCTTTTCAAACACTCGAAGTCAAGCTGGGCGCATTTTCAAGGTGGTGAAGGATAAAGTTCCAGACTTAGAATTTTTTCCTCGTTTTCGCCAGCTTTCATGCCCTGCTATTTATAGTAGGCCCTCTGATTTTGCATCTCTGAAGTTCAGAACGACTTGAAATTTTAAACGCTGGATCCTCATGACCTGGTTACCCTGTTGTCACTGCTATTTTTAGCCCATTTCTGAAGATGATTTACTATAAATAGCAACTGCTTGCTTCTGATAGCTCCACTGCTCCGATTAACTTGAAATTCGAATGGCGTGTTCCTCACCACGTGACCTTACTGCTGACGTCGGCGCATGCACATGACTTGCTATTTTTAGCCTGTTTCTGGAATGACTTACTATAAATAGTAAGTGCTCTGTTTGACTTGAAATTTTACCAGCAGATAGCCTGAAGGATGCTGATCGCGGTGGTTTACACCGGTTTTCTAAAATTCTAACTTTCTATCCCTCTTTTCAGGTCCCGAAGTTGGAAACCCTAATTTGCTCTGCATGCGTATCGAATGATCTTTGTTTGCCTTCGTTTCTGCTGCATTGCGATCAGCTCGTGATTCTGAATTGCTGGGAAGCGGCTGCCGGGACGCACCTGCTAAAAATAGTAAGTTCCTTACTAAGTGGTTATCTTCATTTGCATGTCATACCACTGCGAAGCTCTCGAAAAACCCACCAGGAATCATCCAACATGCAAAAGAAACCCTGACATGCAAGCCCTAAAAATAGCCTCGGAAGACTGAATTCTGAAAGTTGTCATCTCGTCTTGCATGTTATATCATCGCGAAGGTCTCGAAAAACCCAGAAGGAATATGTCAACATGCAAAGAAAAACTCTGCATCTGAACCCTGAAATTTGTCCCGGAAGCTGGACTGCTAAAAATAGAAAGTTGTCTGTTTTCGCTCAAATTTTGCATGCGAGTAGCCTGAAGTGCTCTGAATGCTGTGTGACTGTTGGAATCTCAAAAATGCTGACTGATTGCCTGTAATTTCACACTTATTAAAAATAGTAAGTACTTCAGAATCTGATGAAAATTTGCTGGGAGCCTGCTGGAAGCACACTGACAACAACGTTAAGCTCTGTTTTCAATTTACTCACTTTGTTCGACTTCGGCTTGACCAGAAGGATGGAAACCCTAACTCTCAGACTTGACCAAAATCCCACATCAGACGGGCACACCCCGAAAGACAGACAGTAGAAAAGAGAGACAACGACAAAACAAAAGAAAAGCAAAGCCAAAATTAGGGGGTCCCCATTTGCAATGGGGCGATGTGTGAAAAACGTCACAACAGACTTACATAATTGTTCACAAGTTCATAGCAGCTGACAGCAGATTAATTATGGAAGGGGATTTTCGTGTGATACGGATGATTTGGTGATGAGGTACGTGTTTCCTAAACTAACCAGAAATGTACTGAATTGAAATAAGTGTAGGGTTTAGAAAGTCTAAGTTCTATCCTAAAGCGGGACGTGGGATCAATTTCAACGAGCTTCAACTAGACTTTGGTTCGCTTCGCGTTGGACAGCCTCTACAAAGTCGGTGCAATCTTCAAGGGGGTAGCAAGGAGTGTTCAAATCACAATTCAGCATAAAGACACCATCACAACGATGCATGCCAAAATGTGAATCGCAATCGAAGTTAAGTTTAAAAAGTATTCTAGTCAACCACACAAGGCAAACTTGCCGTTAGCAAGCTGCTAGTGGTATGGATTAAACGAAATTGCCTTGATTAAACACCACAATCCGCAACTAACATCTACTTGCATGAAATGAAATTTATTCTACTTTAAGTCCTACTTGAAGTAGAAGGACGAAGAAATCTTGCTAGTTGCTCATAACAAAAGACAAAATCATCATCAATGAAAACTCTTTTTATTATGATAGTTTTCACAACAACTTCTTACAAAGTTCTCAAGGGAAAACTTTCCTTCTCCTTCAAACTATGCTATGCTAACAAACTATGCTAAGCTATCACAACTATACTATCAGCCTCTCTGCTCTATTCTCTGATCTAATCTCTAATGATGTACAAATGAGGGGGGATGACCCTTTTATAGCTGGCCAAGTCCAATGGATGGCTCAGATTACAATCAAATGGAGGGCTCAGATCAAGCCACATAAGCCCTAACCCTAAAAACTGCCAGAATTAGGAGTGGTACAATAAATGAGCCAGAAGATTCCCACTCACTCCCAAAATAGCAAAGGCAATCAATGCCCACTATCAATCATCTAGAAGGTTATCATCTAGAAAGGCGTTTCCATTCTCCTTCTTCTTGGCTGCAAAATCAATGAACCTAGTCAGCACAACCTCAACCTCCTGAATTGAGATAGGCGGAATATGATCAAGCTGAAACTCCAACATTGTAATTGCCTGCCCATGTCGAGTGCAAGACTTTCTCCAAGCAACTAAAGCATCCTGAGTGTTCTGAATAATGCTGAAGAATGTTGAGGTGTTCTCAAAGTCATTTTGAACAAAAGTCTTCACCTCTGAAAAGAAAGGTGGCAGCTTACTCTTCAAGCCATCAGTAGTCACTTCCTCAGAAGTCAGCCTCCTAGCAAAGATAGCCTCTAATGTGTTCAGGACTCCATCAAGAATGTTCTTCATGGCCTTTCTGACCCTGGCCGAATCTGCCTGTGCCGCATCAAAGAATCCTCGGCCTGTGACAACTGAAGAGTACCAGTCGGTGAAGTCATATCTATCACCCTCTTGTATCACGACTCCCTCAACCAAAGTTTGTAAGGGAGTATGCATCAAAGCATCTAGACGAAGGACAACCTTGGTCTGATAGATATGAGCCTTGCCCCAAGTTTGATCAACTGCATTCATCCGTGCCATAATGCTGGAAGCCTGCTGATAAGCATCAGTAAGATCCTCCATAAACTTTTCTGTCTCAACACGAACGCTAGCAACCCACTTATCCACCTCCTGTGCCATCTTTCTCAAATCCTCCAAGCCGCTGACAAACTCTCTGGGAAACTCAGCTAGAAGCTCAATCGCTGGATTCTCTTGCCCACAAGGATGAGATAAGTGCTGTATGTAACCTATCAATGTCTTATGCTCTTTCAATTTCTTGTATTTGCCTTCAGTCCGGAGCAACCTGTCCTTGAGTGCCTGGTAAGAGCTATCACACTCAATTATTTGTGGTCCCGTGGGGCGACCTAACTCCATGGTGGTGATCACATAATTTTCTGGAACAGTCTCATCTCGATCACACTCAACCCTTGGCACAACCATGTGAAGGGTGCGAGAGCCATCCTCATTTGTTGAAATCTTCGAAAACTTCCTAGCTCTCTTATTTGTCGGAGGTGCATTGATCCTACTCAGGAATTCTTCCATCTCAACTGCTGGATCAGTCTCCTCAACGGGGCTCCTCCTCATCCTGTCTTTGAGCCAATCTGGTACTACCTGTTGCAGGTCAAAAATAACAAATGGCTGCTCATTCCTTGCTTCTTCTTCACAAACCTCTTCTCTAACTTCATCTTGACGAGGCTCATTGACTTCTACGGGCTAAGTATCTCCTGAACCTTGGGCTTCTTGTCCTGCAACAGTGTCATCCTCTAATGCTGCCTCAATCTCATGTTGGAAGCGTGTATCTGTGGCCGTTTCTTCATCTTCTTCTTGCTGATTATCTCTGGTAGGTGCGTTGACACTCTGGCCAACAGACTCCCTTCAGGGTGGCTGATTTGCCTCATGTAATTCCCGTTCCTTATTCAACATATTCCTCTTATTGACAAATAATGAAACCTCTTGTATACTTGGAGAACGTGTCTCCAATGGTGTAGGTGATGCCACCTCAATTCTTGGAGGCTCTGGTTGAACTGGCTCTTTCCTTCGTGACTCTGGAGCTCGAGCAACCTGCTTCTTCTTTGTAACAGTTGGCGTCCTATGATCTCCCATCAAGTTATAAGTAAGAGGAATTGACCTGCCTTTAAGCCTGTTCACATGCCTCTCAACCCATCCTTTGGTGAATGTCAGGATTGGTATGCAAAGTGTATCCAAATCCGCAATCTTTGACTCCGACCAATCTGGAAGTGGGACTGGTGTATCCCTCACTGTCCCGTAATCTGGATGAAGAACATTCATATCCTCGTCTACTTGGTCCGACACTGGAATAATCTCACACTCCCTAATCATGCTCAAAGGTAATCTTGAAAACATCCTTCTTCTTACCTCAGCTTCATCCAATGCATTAGCCCAGAAGTCCTCAATATTTGCCTTATGTCTAAACTCCTCTGATAGTATTCATCTGATACTCCTGTGAGGATCATAATATTGCCTGCTGGTGTGATAAGAAAGGTGGAAAAACTGAAGCTCATTTTCAGCTTCCTTGGCCGCCTGCAGTGAAGGACACACTTCATCTGAATTTCACATGATGATCGGGAAGTCAAGTCCTCCCTTCTTTTTCTTCTAAATCTTATCATAGGCGATGAGTTGCCTAGATATTTCTAACATCAAAATCCTGTTTGTAGGGTATTTGGGCAACCTATATGGATATGAAGAGAACCCTTGCAGCCTAATGTAAGTAAATTTCGAAAATTGGATAAACCAACACCCGTACCTTTCTATCAACTCCTGAGCCTCCTTGGAGATCCTGTGATGAGTTCTTTGCTAAAGTGACCTCGTTATGTGCATGGTGAAGGCATCATTGACTCTCTTGTAGTGAGATGTGCTCGTCAAGTCCAGTTGCAGACAAGCCTCATGAATCTTGAACTGCTGAGAGCCACACCCAATAGGCTCCTTGTATGATATTCCTCTGTACTTCGTCATATGAGCCAACATGTAGATAATGTATGAGCCCATATAGAATGTTTTTGTTCTCCTCAAACTCCGGAGTTGTTCATGCAAATTATCACTAATCATCACTGCCCAGTGAATATGCTCCTTGCCTTCCAGCACAAGGTTGATGAAAAACATCCAAGGCTCAAAGATGAACGCCTGGGGGCATCCTCCAACTCTGTTGAGCATCATAATCAAATCACAATAGTCCTGCTTCAAATCATCTGAGATTATCTGCTTCAGCAACTTCATGTGAGTTGGCTTGGGCCTGTTCATCTAACGAGAGTTTATCATATCAACACATCTGTCAAATGTAGAAGCATACATACGCTTAGCACGTTCTCTCGTTTTGTAAATCATCTTCTCATGTGAGAGAATTCCAAATGCTTCGCCAATAGCTGCGGGTGAGGTTGGCGAACAACTTGCCATCTGGTGAAGTGATAGTCCTTCGCTCTGGGTTGTAACAGTTAGCACACTCCATGATCAACTTCAGACACTGAATTGCTGGTGGAAAACCAACAGCTGCATAAAGTCCACTTCTAACAATATTGTGCGAAGTGATTGATGGACGATGGCCTCCAATTCCCATCATTCGGCATTTGAAAGCTTCCATATTGAAAGAGCCCAAGTTCGTATCAGCCAACTTCCCCAACTTTGAAGAAAACTTCGACTCCGGCAGGAAAGATTTGCTCAGCTTCTTGATCACAGCTTGTCTGGACGCATTTGCCTTGCTGGATTCAGCATTATTTTCCTTGCTAGTTGCTCTTACTTCAGCTATTCTCAACACCTCCTGCAGCAACTTCAAACTCTCAACACTTAGGAAATTTTCTTGTAGCAATACAACTTCAGCACTTAGAAGAAAAATTCGACCCAAGCTTGCTTCAACAACTTTCAGCTTCAAATTTATTCCTCCTCAAAGCTCAACTTCAAATTTCTCTCAACACCTAGAGCCCAAGTTCAAATTTCTTCACCCTCAACTTTCCTCACATTGCAATCTTCACTTTAGAGCTCAAGTCGAACTTGCTAGCTGATGGAGAAAATAACAAAACTTCACAGCTCATATAGCCAAGTCGATTTCTAGAAGAAGCTAATTTTAGCCGAGTTATTAAATTTCCACTATTCCACTGCAGGAGTTCGAATTTCCCTCCTCAGGCAGCTGTAACACTTGGCATTTGACATCTAGAATATTTTGACCTTCTAGAATTTCAAAAAGATTTACTGGTCTAGGCGTACTTCACTAGCATTTTCAAATCATCTTTTGAAAATATTAAATTGAATTGCACCCCCCTTTAGAAATTCATTTCACCAGTTGAGGTATTGACACTTTGATTTTATCCATCTCTGGCTTGGGAAAATTATTTCCATGAAGAATTTGATCAAAATCATCTAGGCAATCAATTTCAAATTCACCAGTCAAGGCATTTTATTTCTAACAACACCTTTTCCTTCTTGCCTTAGTAAAATTTTAATTTTTCTTAGGAAATTTCATTATTCAGGCGCCCATCAAAAATCGTCATCCTAAAATCTTTGGCAAGGCGTGGAAAATTTTAAAATCAAGTCCTTGTTGAAGATATCCAATACCCAGAAGAGAATTCTCCTCAGAAAACATCAAATTCATGGGTCCATAGACGAAGGGGTACTTTTAATTTTTGCAATTTATACCTTAGAAAAATATTTTGCCATCAAAGTTCATCTTCATTCTTCATCTTTGGGCGTATTTTATTCTGCTTGCTTTTTCTTGGACAATTTTCTTCAACTTCATGAAGTTGGTGCATTTTGGCTCCTTCTCAGCCAGTTTATCCATGCCTTAGAAAATTTTATCACCTTCTCTCAAGGTGGGGTGTATTTCTCTAGGGGAGGAGAGATTTCAACTCTTAGAAAATTTTTATCATCTCCATGAGCATGGGCGCATATGAGAGGTCTAGGAGGAATTTCAATTTTGCCTTAGATAAATTTTCTCTCATTCATCTCCAATTATGGGCGCATTTGAGGGTGTGAGGAGGAATTTTGAACACCTTAGCCATTTTCCTTCACCACTATCTTTCTCCACTTTGGGCGCATATGAGGTATCAAGGAGGAATTTCCAACGCCACTTAACACATTTCCTAGAGCCACCTCTATCTTGGGCGCATTTGGGACCCTCTGCAGGAATTCAACACTTAGAAAATTTTCTAGCTCCATATTCATCAAGGGTGCATCTAGGGGGTCCTGCAGGAATTAACAATGCCTTAGCTATTTTTCCTTCATACCTCTTGGAATGGGCACATTTGGGAGGGCTAGGAGGAATTAACAATACTTAACAACTTTTTCCATGTCCTCCATAGCTAGATGACTTGGGCACATTTCATGGGTCAAGGAGGAATTAACAATACTCAACAACTTTTTCCATGTCCTCCATAGCTAGATGACTTGGGCGCATTTCATGGGTCAAGGAGGAATTTAAACTTGCCTTTACTACTTCTCTCCTCGGGTGCATTTGAGGTGTGGAGCAGGAATTCTTCATGACTTAAAACATTTTTTTATCACCTCCTTGATGATGGTGCATTTGAGGGGTCAAGCAGGAAATTTCATATGGCTTAACTTATTTTCCAAGCTCCATCTTCTTGAGGGCACATTTAGGGGGCTGAGCAGGAATTTTCTCAGACTTAGACATTTTTTTTAGCTTGCTTGCCCTGGTTTGCTATATTTAGTAAGTTTTTGGTTTTCACTCTTCTGAAGCTTGGATTGATTTGGAATTCGCGCCACAGGATCCTCATAATCTAGTTGATTTGTTCACATTGCCATCTTGTCTCAACCTACTAATTATAGCCTGTTTCTGAAGGTGATTTACTATTTATAGTAACTGCTTGATTTCAGAACTTCTGCAACTCTGTTTAACTTGAAATCTAACTGACGTGGTCCTCATGGGTTGACTGGCCTGTTCACACTGGTGTCTCATGCTAACTTGCTATTTATAGCCTATTTTAGAAGTGACTTACTATAAATAGTAAGTGCTCGGATTGCCTTCAAATTTTACCAGTGGATTCCTTGAAAGATACTGATCGCAGTGGGATACATCAGTTTTCAGAGATTTTGGCGTTTGACCCTGTTTTTGTTTCGTGTCGCCCTATTTGTGGTGATGAAGTGCTGGGTAGCTGTCGGAGTGATCCTGCTAAAAATAGTAAGTACCTGAAAAAGTGACCAACCATCAGCTGGATGAATTTGCATGTCACACAGCCCGAGAGAAAACCCAACAAACTGGACTGCATGCAAGTACTGGCTAAAAATAGTAAGTTCCTGAAAAGTGATCTTCCTGCCTTGCATGTTACCTTGTTGCGTAGCTCTTGAAAAACCCATACAGAATAACCTGACATGCACTGAAAAATCCTACATGCAAACCCTAAAAATAGCCTCTGAAGACAGCTCTTGAAAAATGTCCTGATGTTGGTTTGCATGTTACATCACTGCGAAGCTTTCAAAAAACCCACAAAGAATATCCAGACATGCGTTGAAAAGTCCAACATGCAAACCCTAAAATCTGCTCCTGAAGGTGATAGTTGCTAAAAATAGGAAGTTGTCAGAATTCAATGAAATTTTGCTGGGAACCTGCTGGAAGCGTACTGAATGCAGTGCCAAGCTCAAATTTCAATTCACTTACTCCATTTGACTTCAAACTGACCGGAAGATTCAAAACCCTAATTCTCAGACTTAGCCAAAATCTCAAGTTTAAGCTCACAGATAGGCACATCCCCTTTAAGGCAGATAGCAGAAAGAGACAGAGAGAGAGAGACAAAACCAAAGCCAAAAGACCAAGAATGGAGCAAAAATTAGGGGGTCCCCATTTTGAATGGGGTGATGTGTGAAAAGGTCACAACACCAATATTGTTACAAAACATCCTAACAACTGCCTTCCTTTCATATACCTCTAACCCTCTCACATTCCAATTGACACATTTTAGACTCGTTTAGATTTAGGGCCTTTATACAACCTTTCAAAACAATGGGTATTTTTCCTCTTTATTCTTCGTACTCATGGTAGACCCATTCAAATAGTCACTAGTGTCTTCTTTTGGCCTTAAGTTTACAACTTCAACTTTTACCTTTTCAAACTAGATACCCAGTTTGGCAATTTGGTGTATTAGTCTCTAGTTCAACAATCTTTTGGTGGATTTAAACTTCCTGGGAGACACCAAAAGGTATAAAAAGGCTGTTAGGCTCCATATTATAGGGTTCTTAATGATCGATAGCCATGGCAATATTAAAGTTTATGGCTTCACTTACAGCCTGCTCATTAGAGGTATAAATAACCTCATATTCAGTGGATGATTTTGATTAATTTCTACTAGGATTATTATAGGTAGTGAGGCACATTTGATTTAACAAATCAAATGTAATTTAAGTACAACTTTTGACATGACTGATCTAGGCCTCCTACATTACTGCCTAGGTGTAGAATTTTGGCAAACAGGTGGTGGTATTGTTATATCTCAATCCAATTGTGCCAGGAGTTTGCTCGACAAGTTCAGAATGACAGATTGCAAAATCTTGTCTACACTTACGGAGAAAGGGCTGAATCTTTCAACCAAAACAGACTCAAAGGTGATAAATGAGTTGGCATTCAGGCAACTAGTGGGCAGCCTTGTATATCTTACAACCACTAGACCTGATTTGAGCTTTGTTGTGAGTTTCATCTCCATATTCATGATAGCTCGAAAAGCAAAACATTGGGTTGCAACAAAGAGGGTGTTGAGATATGTGAAAGGGAGACTTGATATTAGCATTCCACCAGATAGATTTCTAAATTTGGATGTTGCATGATCATTAATTCTTTTATAGGCTTTTGTTTTCCCAATAGAGTTGACAACTTTTGCCAAGCATTAGCAATATGTACCACATGGAAGAGTATAGTGCATTATATTCTTGACCCCATAATACATTCCTTATAATTGTAGTCGTTTACACAATTTCCATCTTTTAATAGAGTACTATTAAGTTTAGAAAGACCTTCCTCCTTAGCTACGTTCCTCTTCTTTCCTTAAAACTTTTATCAACTTCAACAAGATGGTGATTAGATAAAGTATAAGGTCTGCCAATGGCAATATTTGTAAATTTTAATGAACAGATTATGTGCACAGAAACTTAATTCAAATCAGACAAAATAACACAGCAGATACCCTGGGAAAACCCTCCTCTTGAGGGAGAAAAACCCAGCAACAAAGATCTCTCTTATATTTATAAACAGTGGCAACAATTCTTTTTACAATGAGGCCTAACACAAGGCCAAAATTCTGTACCTAAACCAGATACAAAAACAGATAATGATCTGCACTTCTGACAAGATAAATCTGCCCTTCAAAGATATTCGCAACTTGCCCTTGATAAGATTCGCACTCAGCTCTTGAAGAAATTCGCACTCAGCACTTGATATAATTCGCACTCAGCACTTGAAAAAATTCGCACTCAACACTTGAAGAAATTCGCACTTGACTTGAATGGAATGAATCGAACTTGCTTGAATGAATAATGAATGGAAGAGTGAAACCTTGTATATATACAAATGAGAGAGGTTGCACCTCTTCATCTACAAGGTCGGCCAAGATACAATATAATTTCAATAAATATAATTTACAATGAAAGTCGGCCCAAAATGAGAATTATATTATTTCCAAGAGATGCACCCATACTCATTAATTGTCACATATAAATAAATAGCCAATAGGCTACATTTATTTATGTCTTCACTCGTGGCTGGAAGGACGAGCCTGAAGCTGCTATATCATTAACACTCCCTCTTAGCTAGGGAGAGAACTTCCAGCTGCTCAAGACAAATCATCTCAACATGATGTCCATTACATTGGCTACAACCAGATGTAAAAAGAATATCACCTCAACGTGATATTAGATATCGCCTCAACACGATATCAACCATAATGGCAACAACCACACTATGGTGTGTACAAGTGTTCATCACTTGCGTGATGTTGTCACCTCAACGTGACTTTCACCATGACTCTCTCAGAGGGTGAAACACAAGTACAACATATGTCATGGAGTCTCACACATGACATCCACCATGACGACTCTAGGTGGAAACAAGGGCTTTCACCTCAAATTCCTCCGTCTCGAGAGGAAAATGCATTAACAAGGGCTTGCACCTCAAATTCTTCCGTCTCGAAGAAAATGCATTAACAAGGGCTTGCACCTCAAATTCTTCCGTCTGAAGAAAATGCATTAACAAGGGCTTGCACCTCAAATTCTTCCGTTTCAGAAGAAAATGCATTAACAAGGCTCACTGATATTGAGACTCTTACTCAGTCAAGGCTGGATTCTCCACCATACAAAGCTTATCTCGGAAGTACACAAACTTTATCCTGGCGAGAGGCTTGGTGAGAATATCTGCTGTCTGCTCATCAGTGCTAATGTACCTCAACTGTACAGCCTTTTCGCAGTACCGTATCTCTAATATAGTGGTACTTGATCTCAACATGCTTGGTTCTGTCATGAAACACAGGATTGACAGAAAGCTTCCCACAACTCTAATTATCACAATGAATGATAGTAGGCTCCATTGATTGTCCAAACAATCCTGCAAGGAGCTTATGAAGCCCTGCTTCCGAGTTGCCATACAAGCTGCAATGTACTTTCGGCCTCTGTACTTTGTACTACGATGGCCGATTCTTACGGAAATCATAAGCGGGAACCCAAAGCTGAAGCAACAACGAGTGCTCTTCGATCACGTGACACAACACCGTAATCCCGGTGAAACCATGTAACTCCAAGTCTGCATCTGAAGTATACCTCAACCCATATCCAACCGCCACCAAGTATCTCGGGATATGTTTAGCTGCAACAAGATGTATCTGTCTCGGATCACACATAAACTGGCTAAGTGCACTCACTGCATAGCAAATATTAGGTCTAGTGTTAACTAGATACATCAAGGATCCAATCAGCTATCTGTACAATGTAGGATCCACTAAATCTGAACTAGCTGCAGCCTCCTTCAATTTATGTAGATTGGTCTCCATAGGTGTAGACATGGATTTGCAATCCATCATGCCAAATCTCTTAAGTATATCAATGGTGTACTTTCCTTGACTTAGAATCATCTCATCTGGTTTCTGCCAAACTTCTAATCCAAGGAAGTAATGCATGAGACCAAGGTCCTTCATCTCAAATTCCAAAGTCAACTCCTTCTTACACTCAAGAATCAGATGATTTTCTCCAGTAAGGATCAGATCGTCAACATATAAAACCAAAATTAAAGTATCACCATTGATTACCTTGAAGTAGAGATTTGAATCAACATCATTCTTCAAGAAGCCCAAGCTTGATAGGTACCGATCAATCCTTTCGTACCATGCACGAGGAGCCTGCTTAAGACCATACAAGGCCTTCTTCAGTTTGCAAACATGTGACTCTTTCCCATGAATCTCAAATCCATTAGGTTGCTCTATATAAACCTCTTCCTCAATCACTCCATTGAGAAAGGCTGTCTTCACGTCCATCTGGTGAATCTTCCATCCTCTAGATGCAGCAATAGCAATGATGGTTCTGATTGAAGTGTAGCGAGCAACAAGAGCAAATGTTTCATCATAATCAACTCCCTCTTTCTGAGAAAACTCACGAGCCACAAATATTGCCTTGTACTTCTCAATGCTTCCATCTATAGCATGCTTAATCTTGAATAGCCATTTAGAAGATACCACAGACTTGCCCTGGGGTCTAGGAACAATATCCCAAACATCATTTTTAAGAATCGACTGATACTCCTCTGTCATAGCATGTGATGTCCCCTCTCTAGACGGTTCTCGGGAACAATGTGTTAGCCCTCTATTGGACCCTTGTGGGTTAGCTGGATTGGTTAGAGGGTCAGTGGTACTTTCTGGAGAGTTTGATTGTTCTGGTTTTCAGAGCCCAGTGACTGGTTCACAGCAGGCGTTGGTAGTGCAGGAGTCGACAGCTTCTGACGGCACAGGATTATATGGTGTTTTGAGTGAGTTATGGGTTTTTAAGTGATTTAAATATTAATTGATTTAATATTTAATTATAAAGTCAAATTGACTTTATATTTTTTAATCACTTAAATATTCTCTAAAAGTGATTTAATATTTTAAATCACTTAAATGAATAAAGTGCGCCAAGTATTTAATTCATAAACTATTGAGATGAATTAAATATTATTTAAAAGATTTTAATACCTAAAAGTGGGATATTTTCTTGGAATTCGTGCCTTTGCATAAAAGGGCATTTCTGGCAATGAGAAACTCACCTTTTGACAATTTCGACTTTGCCTTGTGCTATTTCCTGTGCATTCTCTTGTGATCAGGGTTTGAACAATTTATCCATTGGAGAACGATACCTCTTCAGTGTGGAGCACTCTTGAGATTGTGAAAGATCAATCGAATCAGTGCAGTTGAGAGCTTCATTGAGAGGTTCTACAGGCTTCAATCAGAGGTTTATTATTTGGTTTTTAGTTCAGAAGAGGGTTTCTTCATCTTGAGGCGTCCTCTCCAACAACTCCTCAACTTTCATCTTTGATTCTTTAGTAGTTGACTTGGGCCGTACTTTTACCTTGGGTTTTGTGCATTTCTGGAAAGGCGTGTGAAGGAAGTAATTGAAACGCCTTCTTCTTTGCTCCTTTTTGTGCTTCTATCTTGGCGTCTACTTCTACCAAGGCATTGTATCTCATTTTGGAGTGGGAGAAGTTAGATCTGGAGCTTTGGCGTGCTTATTTGCTTGATTTCACCATTTCCGGCTGTCAAACTGGCTTATTTCTTTAATTAAATAATCTGGAGATATTCTGGTATGTTTATCAATTGCAATCTATTTGTTACAGTTAAATAATGTCTTCTACACTTTCATTCTGAAGAAAATAGTGCAAATTTACATTTTATGAGCATTTATGCTGTGCGCCCCTTCTCTTTTGTCTATCAAACTTTCTCTAAAAAACTAAATAACACTAAAAGACTTAAGAAAATTTGGGGGTTTGAGTTGAGAGCCAGCAGGGCTCATCACATAGCATCTCTCCAAACTTGAAGACTAGATGCTTCCTCAACACAGGTAGGCTCAGATTCTATAATCTGACTCATCAAGGCAACATAACTGGAGAACTTATGTGGCCTTTTGCTTTCTTTGAATGTGCCTCTAGGAGCTGCAAAGCTTTCAGCCTCTTGCATAGTACGACTGGCCCATAGAGGTCTCTTTCTCCCAATAACAATGTCGGTAGGCCCATGGTGGGTTCCAGGGTTCCGCTGGGATCAATATCTTCTTTTGGTTCGAAGTCTCCCTCTGAATCTCGAGGTATGGTCAGCTTCCATATCTGAGGAGACTCTTCATTATCAATCTCCATATGAATCCCCACGGATCTCACTGAATGCAACATCTTCCTCGAATGTGACATCCCTACTGATCTCGATCAACTTCTGACCTAGAATGTAA
The DNA here is from genome assembly GCA_007258455.2 of Sequoia sempervirens. NCBI lineage: Eukaryota > Viridiplantae > Streptophyta > Pinopsida > Cupressales > Cupressaceae > Sequoia > Sequoia sempervirens. The sequence continues at coordinate 36,861 of VDFB02322764.1, forward strand.
ATTCTGTAGGCTTTTGAGGTCTCACTGTAGCCCACAAATATTCCCTTCTTGCCAGAAGGCTCCAACTTGGTTCTCTTTTCCTTGGGAACATGAACATAGACAAGACATCCAAAGATTCTCAAATGACTAACTTTAGGCTTCTTCCCTGTAAAGGCTTCTTCTGGAGTCATATTCTCCAAGATCTTATGAGGACTTCTATTCTGAACATACACAGCTGTCCTGGAAGCTTCTGCCCATAGGAAGGTTTGCAAATCTTGATCATGGATTATGGCCTTTTGCTTCCACAATCGTTCTGTTTTCTTTCGCAACACCGTTTTGTTGAGGATTATAGGGAACACAAACTCCCTCTTAATCCCTGCATCAATACAAAAATTCGAAAAACTGCCAGAGGTGTATTCTCCACCATTGTCGATCACGAGGACTTTAATTCTTTTACGAAGATTTTCTACCAAGGCTTTAAACTCTTTAAACCTATCCAACACTTCCTCAGACTCTTTAGATTTCAAAAAATAAATCCAAGTCTTCCTAGAGTGATCATCAATGAAAAGAACATAATACAAGAAACCACTCGAAGAAGGAACAGACATAGGACCACATAAATCAGAATGAATAAGCTCTAAAATACACTTAGATCTATTTTCTCTATTATGAAAGGGGGCTTTTATATTCTTATCCAATGCGCAGCCCTTGCAAGTACCTTCGTGCTCTTGAGTGAACTTAGGAAGGCCCGTCACCATCTTCTCCATTATAGGTAAAGCTCGGAAGTGTAGATGAGCCAATCTTCGATGCCAAAGATCGCATAGACTTGAAGAGTCATGAACCAAAGCTTGTAATGAACGTGTGCAGACCTTGTAAAGGTTTTCATGTCTAACTCCAATTACTTGAGCATCCTTGAAGCTAGAGTTCTCCATCCATACTAGAACTTTGCCTTTGGAGAAGGCAACTTGATATCCTTTATCTTCCAAAGCTGATATAGAAATAAGATTGCGCTTGATTCCAGGAACATAAAGAACATTACCCAATTGAAGTGATATGCCGGAATCCAAATGAAGTGTAGAGGTCCCAATTCCTTTCACGGAGTAGCTAGCATCATCTCCAATGATGACTTGTTCAGAAGACTCCTTTTCCACCAAACTTGATAAGTGCTCCATAAAGCCGGTGATGTGTCGTGAAGCACCACTGTCGATTATTCAAGTGTTGGTGTCGGAAGGTACACTGCTTGATAATGCTGAATAGAACAAATATTCACTTGAATCCTTTTGAGGAGAGGCATCATCAACATCCACAACGGTGACCTGTTGCTTAGGTCTAGTTGGACAATACTTGGCGAAGTGCCCAAACTTATCACACCTAAAACATTGAATCTTGGACATATCCCTCTTCTTCTTAGATGGAGGTGCATCATCATTTCCCTTGTCCCGATTCCTCTTGAAGAATCCTTTCCTTCCATCTTTTCCTTTCTTCTTTGAAGTATGGGAGGCGAGAACATGAATATCTTCATTCTTTGAACTTTGACCAACGCCTCTTGCCATCAACCTTGATTCCTCTTGAATGCAATCAGATCTTAGGCGATCAAATTTAGGCAATTTTGACCTTGCACTGATTCCCTGAATGTATGATTCCCAAGACAAAGGCAGCCCATTGAGAGCGAGCATAGTCAGATCCTTGTCATCAACCATATGCCCAATTGTAGAGAGCTGATCTCTCAAATCTGCAATCCTCATAAAGTATGCAATCACTGATTCACCTTTCGTCATCTTCACATGATGAAGTTGTTGCTTCAATGCAAGTGCCCGACTGGTATTGTTGATTTCGTACATCTCTTCCAAGGTCTTGAGCATATCTCTTGCTGTCTTCAACTTAGAGATGATAGGAACAATGTGATCCTTTACGGAATCAACCAATATCTTCATTGCTTTAATGTCTTTCTTCAGCCACTGCAACTTTTCTTCTTCCTCTTCAGGTTCAGAAGCGCTAGACTCCACGAACTCACCCAAGTCATTTTCACGCAAGGTAAGCATGATCCTGAATCTCCATGATGTGAAGTTGGATGCACCTTCGAGTCTATCTTCAACCTTCAAACCATTCACCATCTTGATTAAGTGAACAATAGGGTATGCTGATTAGCAATAATCTGATCACGATCCTCTCAAACCCGCTCTGATACCATGTAAATTTTAATGAACAGATTATGTGCACAGAAACTTAATTCAAATCAGACAAAATAACACAGCAGATACCCTGGGAAAACCCTCCTCTTGAGGGAGAAAAACCCAGCAACAAAGATCTCTCTTATATTTATAAACAGTGGCAACAATTCTCTTTACAATGAGGCCTAACACAAGGCCAAAATTCTGTACCTAAACCAGATACAAAAACAGATAATGATCTGCACTTCTGACAAGATAAATCTGCCCTTCAAAGATATTCACAACTTGCCCTTGATAAGATTCACACTCAGCTCTTGAAGAAATTCGCACTCAGCACTTGATATAATTCGCACTCAGCACTTGAAGAAATTCGCACTCAGCACTTGAAGAAATTCGCACTTGACTTGAATGGAATGAATTGAACTTGCTTGAATGAATAATGAATGGAAGAGTGAAACATTGTATATATACAAATGAGAGAGGTCGCACCTCTTCATCTACAAGGTTGGCCAAGATACAATATAATTTCAATAAATATAATTTACAATGAAAGTCGGCCTAGAATGAGAATTATATTATTGCCAAGAGATGCGCCCATACTCATTAATTGTCACATATAAATAAATAGCCAATAGGCTACATTTATTTATGTCTTCACTCGTGGCTGGAAGGACGAGCCTGAAGCTGCTATATCATTAACAATATTGTTTTTATCATGAAATCTTTAAGTAAAAAAGTTCTTGTTCAGATATAATCTATCAAGTCGAGTGTAGACTCTCTTTACTCCACTCTGGTTATTACACCAAGTGTACCGAATGCTTTTACTTTAGCCTTAACTATTTTCTAATGGGTCTCTAATGTTAAGGTCCCTTTCATCTTTGCCCAAAATAATCTTTCATTTCCTTTCCAACAAAATTTGATACCTCAATTTTTTATCACACTCATTTTCCACCATGTTAGAATCACCTCCCTCAATGAACGAGGAGATCAAGTAAACTTGAGGCCATCCAATTCCATAAACCAGACCTTTATAGTCATTTATGGCATAAATGGAGAATATTCCAAATTTATGTTCCAGATTATCAATGATAACCCAACAAACTCTATTGCAAGGAGACAAGTAGACATAGTTACGAACAAAGACTATTTATTAGATAATGGAATCACAGACCCATGCTTTCCTTTGTCATGCGTAATACTAAATTTAGCAACATTTTTCCAAATGTAGTTCAAGGCACATTCAAGAGGGAAATCAACTGCTTTAACTTCCTGTACTAATAGACAACCAATGCTGCCAATATTTTTACATAACATCCTAACAACTGCCTTCCTTTCATATACCTCTAACCCTCTCATATTCCAGCTGACACATTTTAGACTCGTTTAGATTTAGGGCCTTTATACAACCTTTCAAAACAATGGGTATTTTTCCTCTTTATTCTTCTTACTCATGGTATACCCATTCAAATAGTCACTAGTGTCTTCTTTTGGCCGTAAGTTATACAATTTCAACTTTTACCTTTTCAAACCACCTAGATACCCGGTTTGGCAATTTGGTGTATTAGTCTCTGGTTCAACAATCTTTTGGTGGATTTAATCTTCCTGAGAGACACCAAAAGGTATAAAAAGGCTGTTAGGCTCCATATTATAGAGTTCTTAATGATCAATAGCCATGGCAATGTTAAAGTTTATGGCTTCACTTACAGGCTGCTCATTAGAGGCATAAATAACCTCATATTCAGTGGATGATTTTGATTAATTTCTACTAGGATTGGCCTTAGCCAGACCAATATCTTCATTTCTGACATGTTTATTGGTTTATTGGTATTCTTCTCAGTGACTTTTCTATTAGAATCTGGCTTAGATTTTAGTGGAACTAACAAATGACAATCCCTCTTTCGATGGCAATGCATTTTACACAAGAAACAAGAAGATAAATACTCCAATTTTTAAATTTAACATTGAAATATTTTCTCATCCATTTGATAGAAGAATACATCAAGAAATTCTACGTCAAGGTTCAAAGACATTAAAACTATAGCATTCATGAGAGCAAGTGTACATCTTGTTTCTTCAACTTGTAGGACTTCCCCTAAGGGTTTCAAGGCAAATTTTAACAAATACCTTAATTGTGGTGTAACATTTGAGATTTCAACTCATTTTGGGTTCAGAATTCACAATCTCCTTAGGGGTAATATTAGGATTCCAGAATAGGGCTTTAAACACTGACTTACCCATATTCCAAAACTTCCTTTTTACTCTATTTTGCATATTAGAATTTTTGAAAATAACTATAAAAAACCAATGAATCATTCTACAAAAAGACATAGATAACTTGTCTTTTTCCCCAAACAAAGGCAATCCATTCATCAAAGAATTTTTTAGAAGGGAGAGATTCCTTATTCAGACATACAAAGAATGTAGCAATATTTC